>JAVSBS010027401.1:0-37718 GCA_033124195.1 Coracias cyanogaster
TGCCAGATTAATCCGGCCGGCTTTCATGCTCAGGATGTGGGCGATGGGCAGGGTGGAATGGGGCATGCGGACAGATGCAGGACTAGCGGGGCCCAGGGGATGATGGGCAGCCATGAGGACCATGAAGTACCAAGGAGAAGGACTTCATTTCGGAATGATCTGAAGGGGCATCTGAAGGAAGAAAGAACAAGCCAAGGGGCACAAAAAAGAAAGGAGAGCAACAGATGTGTATGCTTCCTTCCAGGTACAGATGCTTGTCGCTCTGGCTTTTTAACCCAAGCCATGCCAGGGAGTTGTGCAGAGGTTTTCAGCCCCATTAGTGAGTGTGTTTGCACTGCCACACCCTTAGCTTCACACTATTCCCCTTCCTGGGGGCACCAGGGTTTGCATCTGAAGGAGCCAGAGGCAGGAGACAGCACTTGCTACACGATCATCTCCTGCCACCTCTTGAGTCTCCCCAGCTCCTGGTGTACCATGTGTTATTTCTGCTACCAAATCGCCTGCTCAGCCAACAGTAACCTGTCCCCAGCTTGCAGGGTCACATAGTAGCAACCAAGTTTTGCAAGGTTTCCTGCAACACTGCTGTTCCAGAGACCCAATGTGTTGTCAGGCCAGCTGGGATCATGCCTCTATGTTGCTGCAGGTCTATCAGAGTGTAGTTTGGTGTAACATAGCTCTAGCCAACCCTAAGAGAGAGGGAGGGACAGATCCTTGCAAATTCAGGTGCAACAGCATTCTTTAGAGCTGCTAATACTTTTGATTTGGGTATGACATTTCTTTGATACATAAATACATCAGTTGAAGCAGATTGCTCGGAGGGCTTGCCTGTCTGTGAGACAGGTATGTTTGAAGCCCTGGTCCACAAAGGAGGAGGACAGTGTTTATAGCTCTTCTTTTATCTTTTCTGGACTGCAATTTCAAAGTAATTGCAGTTCTCAAAAATGTATTGGTTACAAAATGGATGTCTTAAGAAAGGGCTGCCATAACAGTCCTCCCTGAAATGTGGGGCAAGCTTGAGGAAGGCTGCTTACTTTCATCCCAGAGTTACCTGCATGCCATGTAAATTTGGAATCTCTTTCTGCTTATTTGTGAAAATTAATTGCCCCTGAAGTAAAAAACTGTGAAGCTGAGCTAAGAGTAAGGGTTATTTATACTAAAGGTAGAAAATACCCAGTAATTCCTGTTGCATCAAAAGGTAATTTCTGTGAGTTCATCATCATGGGCGCTTAGCATGTCTCCTAAATCACATCCATGCCCTGGCGATTCAGGAGTGAAGAGAAGTTATATTTGTATCTTCCAGACTTTCTTTGGAGCAAGCATCCCCATGACATGAGCTGCAACCTGAACAGTGCCTTTTGGTGATGGTCACAACAGCATGGCAGGATGCGGAGAAAGGAGCCTGACCTACCTACCTGGTGCTGATGCACCTTGTAGAGCAGTGTTATGGGCACTACCACTGCCTTCACTGCTGGCACCTGCCTAGTGTGAACACCAGAAGGGGCTAGGCAATTACACCTTGCAGTGCCAAACAGGGCACTCAGGCTGTTTTGGGAGTCCTCCTATGACACATCACATCAGGGTGTGCCTGGTGATAGCCAGGCTATCAGTCCAGTGCCTGGTTACTTTTTATTTCAAGAGATATACATTTGCTGAGAGGGCCCAAATCCACAATGACAGCTTGGTTAATGGTTTAGAAGTACGCAGAAGGGACATCAAACATTTCCAGGCCTTTTTGAACAAAGATGTATGTTTCATTTCCTATTCAATATAAAGCAAAAACAAGAAAATGCAGAAAAGTTTATGTATTTCTTGCCAGTTAAAGGTATTCAATCATAATTGCAACAGTAAGGCAGGTAATATATCACCATGTAGCTCTTTTTCATTGGTTGATTATTCCATCTTTAGCAACCAAGTAATGAGTATTTTCATTCATCTCCGTTAAATGCAGAATGGAGAACCCGAAACTGTTCATTGTTCTGAAAGCCACTCTTCTGTTCTGCTTTGGTAACTTCTTCCTTTTGCTTTCCTCAGGTGCGAGACCCTGATTTAGCAAGGCATTTAAACACCTCCTTGAGCTTAAGCATACAATTAAGTTTATTCCTACCCTGCTGCAGCTCTAACCATGCTCTTAACCCTATGCTCCAGTCACAGTGAAGTAAAGTGAGCAATTAAGCAGGTGCTTTGCTGAAGCAGAGCCTAAATGACTACTTAAGTCCTTTGTAAGAAGGAGTATAAATCCTCCTCCTGACAAGGGTGGGAGTGGGGATGGATATGTGTTATTATCATCCTCCTCTTTAAAGCTTGACTTGGTCTTGCAGACTGCCTGGGTCCTTCCCTGTTCTGGTGGCCAGCTGGTAAGCGGCTGTCACTTCTCTGAGAGCTGCGACCATGTACAAAAAAAATCAGATTTACAGCAGCATTGACAGGATCATCATCCCTTTTACGGAAATACAAGCTGGTGGCAGGGGAAGGGATGTTGGGAGCTGGCTTGTGTTAACTCAGGCAGTGGGAAGATAGCAGGGCCACCCTGGTTTACACCTGCTGAGGATAAGGAGGGGCAGTGAGGAGAGGAAAGGTTTGCCCCTGTTTTGTTTTGCACTGCACCGCCATCTTTTCCACGAAGCCCTTCTGTGGTCGCCATGCTGCTTGGGAAATGAACACCATCTCTGTTTAATTTTAATGCAGCCCATTAACTAAGCTGCCTCACTGCACTTTGTCCATCTGGGTCACCCCATGCGCACCAGAATTTCCCTTCCATATTATTCCTCATCAATTCAGGAGACCCTTTTGGCTCACCCCCTCCTCCTCCTGTCCCCAGCCCCTCAACATTGTGTTGAGCACAAGCTGCAGTGCTTCCCTGTGTCCCGCTGCCCACATGGAGAGGCACCAGCCTGCGCAAAGAGAAGTTGCGCGCATGTTCTCCCCCCCCAAAAAGCCCTTGCTGCCATAAGAAAGGAAATAAGCATGATGGAGGGAGGGACCACAGCTATAACAGTGCACACTTGTTAACCACTAGAAAAAAAAAAGGGGTAGGGAGGAGGAGGAGGAGGGGGAAAAAGGGGAGGAGGGGGAGGAGGATAGACTTGCAACAGCAGGGGCTTGGGCGAGAAGGGGCTGGGGGTGAGTGAGGCAGCCAGACAAGTAGGGTCCCTCCAGTGAGGCCATCAATTATATGGCCCGAGGCCTGGTTGTTGCTGTTGTCAGTGATGTAGAGGGTTGGATTTATTTTTTTTTTCTTTATTTTTTGGTTTTTTGTGAGGTCTCTGCTGCAGCTCGGCCAAGGAAGGCTGGGGGCGGGGAAGGAGGGGTGAATATGGGATTTTGCCCAATCCACTGATTCTCAATGGAGGCTCCAGGCGACAGTTGAAGGGCTGCAAGGCAGTGCTGGCCTGAAGAGAGGGACCCTTGGGGGCTGTGACAGGAAGGGAGGCAGTGGCAGTCATCCCTCCCTGCCAGGAGAGTGGCCGTCTGGCTGCTCTCCCCCTCACCCCAGTCCCCTTGCAGGATCAGACACTGGGGATGCTGTGGAGATTTTTGCCCCTGAGCTCAGGCCAGGTGCTGTAAAACTGAAACAGGTAAATAAATAGAGTGTGCGGAGCCCGCCTTTGGCTGGGGGGATGCTGGTCTGTGCCAACTGGGACTGTACGTGTGAAGCTACACATATACATATATATATATATATAAGCCACATTCCTGCATGGAGCATGGGCTGTGAGGCCAGTGGTGGCAGCAGCTGTGACTCTCCAGCCTGACTCCGCACAGTTCTTGCCCCAAGCCTGCTGTCCCTGGCTAGGTGATATCATCTTTTCCAGGAAAACATCTGGTCCTCATTTTAGGCCTGCCGGTGACTGAGCCGCCGCTGCCCTTCTAGGTAATGTGCCCTACGGATTAATTACTTTCACAGTTGAAAACGTGCACCTTGATTTTCAGTCTGAATTTGTCCAGCCTCAGCTGCTGGCAGCTGGTTCTCATAAATGCCCTTTTCTGCCAGATTAAAGAGCCCTTTGATATCAGGAATCTTTCTCTCCCTTGAAGTGCTTGTAGATCAAATCACTCCTCAGAAGAACCACGGAGATTGTGCCTTTTTAAATCATAGATTTAAATTGCACACCATAGGGCAGGTTGTCCAGACTCCAACCCTCCATCCTGCTGAAACTTTTCCAGATTAAGCCGTGCAGCATTAAATATCCTGTGGCATCCGCACCTGTTCCTGCATCCCTCACCTGCACCACAGAGGGCTGCCCGCCACCCCAGGATGCTTGACACCTTCACGATGGCAGACAAGGCCATGTGTGGACTGCTGGAGGAGCAGAGACTTTGGGGGAGACGAGACAGCCATGTTTGGCCATGGACAGGCGGCTCCTTAAGTGTAAAAGGACCAGTAAAATAAAATTTGCTGCCATTTTTGCTGCTGAGAAAGTCATGGTGCGCTGAGTGGGTCATGGCAATTGAGGCTGATTGCTAGCGCAAGGGTGGGAGGGAGATTTCAAACTGGTCGGCACATTCTGCACCAGAAGTCTCAGGGAAACATTCATCTCTTGGATCAAAGAGTGCTTAGCCATGGAAGTTTATATCTAGAAAAAAAAGACTTGTTTTGAAGAAAAAAAAAAGAAGCTTGTTCATTTGCAACATTTTTTCAGATTTAACTTTTTGTGGTATTATGGCACAAAAGGGAGAAAGGTTTTAAATGAATCCTCTAGCTCACAAAGTGTGAAAAATATGTTCCTGCCCTGCTTGCAATTAAAAGATACCTGCATGAGAGAGGGGACCCTGCAGAAGTTCATCTTGTCTGAAATGGAAAGGACAGCCATATGCTATCCCCATGCTTTACATTTTATAGCTTTCGCTTGTTTGTTTGTAAACTCCGCAGCCCAGTATCACTGCTGTGCTGTCACATGCATCTCCACTTGGTTGCTGGAGTACCACAGTCTGTAACATGCATAATCTAAGAAGCTGAGGCATTGCTACTCTTCCATGCTTACAACCATCAGGGGTTATAACCATCTGTGGTTACAGCCAGTTGGGTATAACCCGCCCTGGTTACAACAGCTGGGGAACATGAAGTACTGTATTTGGCTAAGTAATTTGCAAAGGTTCACACAGGGTGTCAGTGGCACGACAGGACCTGAATCCTGCTCTTTTAACTCTGCCTCTTCATCACTGAACCATCTCCCAAGTGGAGCCACTCCTCAAGTGCTTCAGATCACGAAGTGCTGTCTGGGCAGCCTTTCTCACTGAACTACATTTCTAACCCAAGAGATTTATCTGTCACAGTTGTGCATTTTAATGCAGAGCTACAAGTCTTAAGGTGAGGGGAAAGCAGACCTCTACTCTCCACCTCCTGAGCCCAGGAAGCAAATCCATAGGGTATCCCAGGAGAGAGCACCACAACAGTCTAGTCCAAAGCAAACCACAAAACTATTATCAAAAGCTGGATTAAAATTCACTTTTCGGAAATATTTCATTTCTTTACAGACTCGGCACAGCCTCCAATTCTGCCTCTACCCGACGCAAACTGAAGCAGATTGTACAAGTCTCTTTAACCTGCCCAAGCAGGACAAGTGATGTGCTCCATCCCACTGGGTTGCTGCCTGGTGGGATAGTTCCCCCAGGCCTGTATCTCCATCAGCAAAACTAGCGAGAGCATTTGGTTCTTCAGACATCAAACTTCTTTCTTCCTGTGTGGTGCTCAGTGCTAATGGGAATGGAAAGGAGGAGAAAGATCTTCTTTCTTGCCTCAAATCCTCCTACCCCCGTCCCCATCTCAGGGGTCCTGTGTGATACGAGACGTGTTTTCCTTTCATCCCTGCCTGAGAAACTCATGTTTCTGCATTAGCATGCAAGATGGAAGAGAGCCAGCAGTTCTGTGGGGCTGCTTCGGGAGGATTTCATTCCAGAGATCACTTTTACCTTTCCCTGAATGTTTCCCCAACCTTGACTGAAGCAGAAACCCCCGTCAATTTGCAAACTGCTCAATCCTTGAGGTGGACCTCTCGACCCTGCCAGTGATGCACTTAGACATGGTGACAAGCATCTCTCACTGGAGGCTGTTTTCAGCAGCTCTATGGGGTATGAGGTGCTCTATGGGGCAGATGGCGAAGGAGGTGTGGAGAAGGTAGGTGGCTTCTTGTCTCACCCGGTGAAGAGGTGTTAATTAAAGCGTCTCTTTTTACTTTTTCATGCCCTGACATTCTTTGTCAACTTTTCTACAGCCTGAGGAGAATGCACATGACCCAACTGGCCTCCCAGCAAGCACCGTGTGAGATCTACTCTCCTCGTTGACCACTCTTCACCATCCCCCCTTCACCACCATCTCCCACCTCCCTCCCACCTCGGTGCTGCTGATGCATTTCCATTATTTATGAGACATCCCTTGGCATTTCCAGTTCAGCCTTTCTCATTCTCTCTCTTATTGTTTTTTTCTTGGCATGTTGAGGTCCATGGCCCAGAAGTCAATATGGTTCAACACTCAGGTACCAAACACAGATCCCTTGAACTTTTTTGTTCTGGCAAGGTTTGTTTTCAGAGACATTTTTAAAGAGCCATATGCGATCATTTAAAAGAGCAATATGTGATGGTTGTATGAACAGAACAAACGTCAGAAGTCCTGGATTCATGGCCCTGGAAAGCAGTGACTTCTCAAGTTGGCTGTGAAATGTATAACATATCAGCAGGAGTAATATGGACCAGAATCCTGTCAAAAGAGGGAAAACAGAATTCATCTTTTCAGGTGCAATGCTCTTTTTTTTTTCTAATGGCCTACCAATGAGGCAGCCAGCTGGTGCCCATTGTGGCATCAGGTTTCTTCTACCTTGCTTTGCACAAGGAAATAACATGAGACATGAATGCAGCATTTCACATATGCCATCATCTGACAAATCCTTGACCATCACCAATCCCTTGCTCAGTATCCAGGGCATTTTGCTACTAAGGGTTCTCCTTACGTGAAGAACACTTTATGCTGCAGGACAAGTAGGTTTGAACTCATTGCAGTGAGTTCACTTATTGCAGTCCTGGTCTGTAGGGAAATGGTGAATATATTATTCCTTTCTAAAAAGGTCTGCATTTGCTCGCTGGGGGAGGAGACCCAGAGGAATGCTTCCTCACCAGACATCAGCCAGACCTTAGCTGTATGACCTTACAGCTCGCAGACAGCAATTTTACTAGCACATCCAAAATAAACCTATCCTTTGTCCAGATGCAGAAACTGCACGGAGCCTGTTTCATTTAGAAGCCATTCCTTGGACAGCTTATTCCTCTGGTGGCCTGGGAAGGCTGTCAGCCTCTCTTGTGAACTATTTACCACATCTGCCCTTTGTAATACTGAGTCTTTTTACTGCCTTGCTCACTCCCAAGCACCCACAGCGTGAAAATATTAGTGCACACCCAATTTAAACCATGCACAACTCCCCCAACATCGTCCGCCAGCCTTCATGGATGTCCATGGCTTTTTCCACTCTGAGTGAAGGTTTCTTATTCCCACTGTAATAGCCCAGAGCTTGTTGTCTAAATCTGATTTTGAATTAGGCAGGGGTCCATGGTTCCATGTCGACGCCAAGCTGTGGGTGGGAGTGGAGGGGAGGCTTTTTTTCCTAGAGACTTGAAATCTCTTCTTACACTGTTTCTGAAAGATTTCATCTCTCCAGGAAGCAGAAGTCTCTTGAGATGATCTGTTTGTGCAAGACTGCCATGTGGGCTTGAAGTGGAGGTTTCAGATAGAGCCAAACTGAAAGACTGCTCTTTTTCTGGGTTGGCTCCAGTCAGGATCCAAACTTCAGGGGAGGATTTTGGTCCAAGACATTGAATCCAAGCTGCTCTTATCTTCAAGTGTTTCAGATGAAAGGATTGCTTGAGTCTAAGAAGGCGTGTGAAATGCAGTCACTGTGACTTAGTTGTGCCTCCAGGCAGGAGGCAAAGTGATAGCCCAGTAAGTGAAGCTACTTGTGGCTCCACTGGGTGCCTGATGAAGTGACTTGACAAGGGACAGACAAACAGCCTATAGCAGAGACAAGGGAAAAAAATACCTAAATGCTGTTTCATTATCCCTCTTTGATCCACAGAGAGTAGTTTGGGTGGGCCAAATACACAGCTGGCGTAAAAGCCTCTATACTATCCAAATGTCTAGGAAAAATACAAATATAGAGATCAAGTTAGGAGGGAGTGAGGCCCATTTCTAACTGGGATTTAAAACAGGAGCCAAAGCTGGAGTTCACATGAAACACATCCTGCTTCAAATCACTAAAGCCAACGCCCTGGTTGGATTTTCTTCTATACCCAATATCAGAGCTGAAAGCATGGGAATGCCTTCTCTTGAAATATATCTTATTTCTGCGGTCTGGCTAAAGAGGTCCCTCACTCCCAAACCATTACAGCCTTTGTTTCTTTCCTAAATCTCATAGTACCGACGTTTGCCGTGAAATCACTGGCTCAGCATCCCCCTCCCAGCTTTCCTCCCCCTGTCTCCGCAAGCTTGCCATGTTGCACTACGGGTTGCAGGCAAAGAGACAAGCTATGGATGCCCAACAGTGGCGGCAGTGGCTAAAACACTGCTGTGTGAAGCTCACGTTTGTTGTGGAGTCATGTTTTAACATTGCCACATCCCTCCCCTTCCAAAGAGCCAGCTTGGGTGGGAAAGACAGAGAGAAATAAGATGTTACGCTCATCCTGGCAAGCTGAGAGACTTGGGGATTTGTAACCAGAGACCAGGGTGGAGGACGGTGAGAAAAAAATGTGCCGAGATATTGATGATCCCCTATCTCCGCGGGTTGGCTCTCCCAGCGCCCGTTTCGCATCACATTTTGCATCTCTCGGCACCGTGCATCCCTGTACGTGCATGTCTCAGCATGCATGCGCGGGCTGTGGGATGGGAGGGGGGTCCTTAAAAAGCCTTGCTGAGAAAGGTATTTCTTGTGGGGAGAAAGACGTGGGGGGGAAAGAAAGAGGGCAGGCCCCCTCACTCCCCACTGAGCCCATTTCTCCTGCTTTGCCGGAGCTGTCAGCCTTGAATCCCAGTGGCGTCCCGTAACTAATTGACAGCAATGGGGGCCTTTGGGAGCCGAAGAATACGCGTCCTTGCTGGGCAAGCGCTGGAGCAGGGGCTGCGCGGGCAGCTGTGGGGGGACATAAAGGGCGGCTTTTAAAGCCTTTGTGCCTGCCCGCGAGTGCGTGTGTGTGGCGGTTTTGTGGCAGAGGTGAGGGGATGCTGAGCAGGGCGGTGGGGGGAGAGATGGAGGGAGAAGCTGCCACGGAGAAGTAAGTTTCTCCCAAAGAAAAGGGGAGGGGAAGAAAAAGAAAAAGCCATAAACGGTGCAAGGAGCGAGGTCCCCGCACGCTCGGAGGCCGTCAGCGCTGCGAGGAGGGAGTGGGGTGGGATTTTGGTGTAAAGCCAGGGCCATCGAGAAACTAGCTCTCTGTTTTTCATCCTGCCCTGGCCCCAATTGTAAATTATGACCTGCCGGCACTGCCGCAGAGCTGCAGCTTTCAGAAATAAAACCCCTGCTGTGTTTTTTCTGGGCTTGGGAAATGGGCAAAGAAAATCTCCCCTCCCAGGTGTAACCTGGAAGCTTTGTCCCTGTGGTCACCTTACTCCTTCCTAAGGATGCTCAGATAGTCACTGGAGGAAGGGCTGGATCTTCGTAATTGTCTTGAAGCCAGCTGCACAAACATGTATGGGCATCTTACAGACAAAATATTGTCTGGGAGACATTTTTATGCTTTTGGCTTGACTTACGCAAAAATGCCTCATTGTCTGTGACATTTGCAGAGACAATCTATGATAAAAGTATTCACACATTTACAGCTGGAAAGAAATTAAAAACCTCTTGGATTTCTCCAGGGTTTGTCACTGTGGAATTTAATAACAGAAGCAAGCAAATGGGGACAAGTGTAGAAAAAACAGCTCCCAGGCCAGCTGGGCAAGGGCGCGACTACCAAACATGCCCAGCACAATGGTACTGGCAACATGGGACACTTATATTTTAGACCTAATCTGCACCCAACTTTTGAGAGAAAATGAGTGTTTGAAAGATAGAGCATCAGCTCGTAGGTTTGAAGGCCAAAAGAGATCATTAGACCAGCTAGCCTGATGTTTTGTGTTGTAAAGACCCAGGGATGACACACAATTACCCTTATATTGAGATAAATTACTTGTATCTGACCAAGAGCCACTTTTTGAGCCCCTAGGTATTTGGCGAAATGCATTTTTGCTACCTCCTATGTGTGGTGATAGAGCATGGAAGTTCAGATCCTCACAGGTTTGCTTGCTGAGCAAGGCAATTGCCCCACTAGGCTAATAGAGAGGTACCAAGCTATCTACCAGTTCAAGTCCAGAGGCCCTTGGAAGTACCCACATCCCCAGTGTGCCTCAGGCAGTGAAGCAGTGAGTCCTCATCCTTTCTGTTGCCTGAAGTATCTGGCAGTATCTCCTGAATCTACTGCAAAAGGGGAGCGGGCTTTCCCTGAGACCATCAACAGGTTTTTGCATGGCAGTAGGTTATTGTGGCAATCCAGAGTGTCTGTAAGGTTCCTCCATGAAGCCAGAGTGGGCACATTAAATGCAGAGAGGAGTGCAAGCTGTGGGTGGATGGCTGGACCCGTGGGCATAGCTCAGAGCAGCCAGCCCCTCTGGTACCCATCTGGTAGCTGACTAGTGCCTCTGCTGGTGTGAGTTAATGCTGTTAGAAGGCGGCTGATGAATTTGTGCTGTTAAAAAAGGAGAATGCCTTATCTAACAGGTCCTGCCACTTCAAAAAGCAGTTCCTCGTGTTTTGTTTATGTTTGTTTGTTTTTTAAAGTAGAGATAGGCATTAAAAAGTACACTTGTTTATAAATATTTTTGAAACATTGTTTTTCTGTTTTCATTTTAGTTACATGGATGGTGGTGTTGCTTTCTCCACGCCCCAAACACCCACAGGCTAATACAGCTCTGTCCGAGCTCTGAAAGATGATGCTTGGTCCATCTAGCAGCCACAGGCTTCGGCCCGAGCTCCCAATGAACTCAGTAAAAAGATTGACTCAGCTTAAAAGGGAACATGACCTTAGTCTGTACCCTGAACAATAGTTTAGAAATGCCTGCCTGGCTGCAGGCTGCAGCGACCTGTTGCCACTTGTGATAGTTGTGCTGCGAGCTCCTGGCAGCACTGGCCGTCTTGAAGCTCCATGCTTGTAATGCACCCTGTGCAGAATCAATATTAATTTTTGGATGGACGCTCCTACGCGTTGCTGCAATATATATTTATTAGCAGAGCCTGTCTGTGCGGGTGTGAGCAGGGCTGGCATTGCTTCCACCCTGCGAGCTCTGTGATGTCAGGGAGCTGCACGGGCAGCTGACTTGCCTGTGCCGGGATCGCTGGTTTGTGTGGGAAGAAAGCTGGGCTGTGATTGCTGGCAGAGGCATCAGGTCAAGCCTCCAGTTCTCTCTCTTAGCTGACAGTAAAAATAATTCCGTTTCAGATAATATGGGCCTGTTCTTTCCATGTGGAAAAATTGGAAAGGCATGCAAAACTCTCCCTCTTTTTTCCTGCTAATTGCCTTGATTTCTGCTTCCACACTCCCAGCTGCCTCTCCTCTTCAGGTTGCCCTTTCTGACTCCTCGATTAACTTCTTTGTCCACCCGTTTACCACTCAAGACATGTCGACCTTTGGATGTAAATCTGCGCTGACGTCCCTCCCCATGCATGCTTTTGTCAGGGCTGACATCTGCGAGGCTCCTTGGGGCGGAGGCAGGAGGGAGCTGGGTGGCTGGGGGTACCAGGCAGTGCCCTCCTCTGCCAGGGCTGCTGCCCCTCTCCACATTGTGCCACCAGCTCCCGCTCCCACAGCTCAGCGCCTTAGCCTTGGATGAAAAAATAACAGATTTTGGTGTGCAGCTACCAGCTGACACGTGAGTGTAGATGTAGCCTGCACCCTCTGGTGTCTGCCGGATCATGAGCTCCTGAGCTGCCAATGGACTGCCTGCTATCAACTCCTTAGCCACAGTCAATCTTTATTTGTTAGCTTAATTTGGACAGGCATTCTTAGTGAGAAAGCAGAAGCTTGCATATGGGCCCAGCCCACGGTATCCTTCACTGAACATGGAGCTGCTGCTGTTTAAAATGGGAAGCTTGTTCATCTCAGCAGGAAGGTGAAGGGTTTAGAGGATGCCTCCAAAGCCAGGACAATGCATTTGCTCCTAATGATGCTTCAGGGTGAAATAGTGTGAAAAGTCTCTGATAAGCCTTGCAGTGGGAGGGGGCACAGACCATTGCACAGCCCGATTGTGCACCTCAAACCAGACCTGACAGGTAGGGTGGCCACAGCACCATTTTCCAGGAGCAGAGCCCTGCAGACTTTTGAAGGAAATACACAGCTCCTTCCCAAATGATGTTCGAGGCTACAGCATGAAGACATTATTTGCTTTGAAAAGGGCTTTATTCTGCACAGAGTTTCACTCCTGAGATGTGCAGTTCTACCTCCTGGGTCACTGTGGTTTCTGGAAGTATCCCCTGAATCCTGCTCTGAAGCCTTCTGCATACCTCCAGACTCAGCCCAGAGCCTCTACCAGGGATGTGAGCTGCCAGCTGATGTTCAGCTTCCTAACACCACGCAGGGCTTTTGGCTTTAATTACACAGATGGGGCCTCCCTTTTGCCAGCACAATGAGTTCAAACACCTGCAAAACTGAACTTTTAGTGAAGTTGTCCCAGTGCAGAACAAAAGCATCAGGCAGGGTGGGGTGGGGGGACGTGAGGGGCAGGCAAGCAGCTGTGGCAGAGGGGGCACAGCTGGATCCCTGCATAGCGCTGCCTCCCTGCTTGCCCCTTCATCCTTCTAAGGCCTGTTAGCAGCAAGCAAAGTCATTTCTCCTTGAACCCCATGTCTAGCACCACTGCTGCATGCCAAAAGTCCTTGGACAAGCTCCTTGCTGAAAGCCTCTCTGAACAGTTAAAGGAGGTGGTCTTGATTGATGCTTACTCATTGAACCCTCAGCATTACCCAAATTGAGCAAGACAACTTTGTGAAGGTTGAAATAAATGAGCTCTCCCCGTTGGACCTGTAGACACTAGGAATGGGCAAGCTAAAAATCCCCGCCTTGGTTCACTTAGATCACGACCTTTCTTGCTTCATTGGAGGTGACGTGCAGATGACATTGCCATCCTGCATCCAGATGCTTGAAAGATTTGGTTAAAATACTTTCCTGTACTATAGTTTCCCTTAATATAAAAGGAACCATGAACATCGCAACTGCGCAAAGCAATATGAAGTTGGACCTACATGCTCAAGATGTTTGTGAGCCTTACAGAGCACTGCAGGCAAATGGTTTTTAATGAAATCCTATGTGAGTTGAGCTTCACCCAGGTTTTTGTTTGCCTCTTCCCACTCAAGTGAAAGGAAATATGGGGACATACTCTTTTCTTTAAAAATATATAAAAATTCAAGGGTGTAGAAAAAAGGGTGTAGAGAGAAAAGAGAGCAGGACTAATAGGTGACCTATGTTCTGCCTGAAATTTTCCCATGAATTAGCTGTATGGTTTTGTTTGGTTCCCACCACTGGTCTGTTCCTCGGTGTTCCCATATGCAAAAAGGGAAGAAAAACAATGAATAGATAAGGAAAATGGGATCACAGGTAGAAATGAGTAGGCGGATAACAAGGGGAAAAAAGATTAAAAGTGTCATCAATTCTTATGCTTCGATATTCAGCTCAAGATTTATATATTGTGCCAGGAGGAAATCTGGGAAGTTGTATCATTTGATTGCTTCCAGCACTATTCCTTGCACTTCTTTTTGACATTGGGCAAGTGGATCTTGCCCCATAGTCCCTACTTTCACACAGCACTTCTCCCTAGGTAAGTAGAAAGCATTGTGTGAGCATTGTATGAGTATGATGAGAAAGCATCTCTTATTAGAGATGACCAGTTGGAAGGGCCAAGTGAAGTCTCCACCCCATAAAGGTCTACAATGGGGCAGTTACAAGGCAGTAAGTTAAGCATGAGCTTTGGGCAGTGTTGCATTGAGAACTTCCAGTTTAGGATCCTTCTCCTTTAGGAGGGGTCTATTCTGCCCCGGGAGGAAGAGTGTCAGGCTTGAGGTCCTCTCTCTGTCATGCTGTGGGAATGTTGCTGAGGGGGTGCTGTGCCTCCCTCCCATCATCTCTCCCGAGGTATGACCCACTGTGCTGCTGCCTGGGATGAGAGGTGGTGGTGAGGGGTAGGGATGAAGGTGGGGGGGAAGTTGATGGAGAGGGGAAAGGAAGCAACTTTTTAAATAAAAAAAAAATAAGTGATGAATAGATCGGCTAATCCCGGGAAACCTTGAGAATATAGAGCAGCATCTGTGGGGCCTCTCTTTTTTCTTTTCTTTTTTTAATTTTCTTTTCTTTAATTTCGCTGCAGCACGTATAATCAATTATGGCTTGAATTGGGGATAAGGGGAGGGAAAGTACTTCAATTCATAAATCAATTTTATACGGTCATCAGTCAGGTTGTGAATGCAAATACCTCTGTCGGTTTAGGTTATTCAGAATTAATTGACTCCCACCGGGCTGGGCTGCAGATGGAGAGAAGCTTTCTCACAAAGTCTGCTCGGGCTCAGCATGGGGGCAGGCAGGCGGGCCGGCTTCCTCCTCCTCCTCTTCCTCTGCTTTCCTCTCCTGGCGCATTATACTATTGGCATTGGGGAGAGTTTTGTGTGTGTGCGTGTGCGTGTGTGTGTCCCTGTTTGTGAGAGGGAGAGATGCTTGAAGAAAGAAAGGGATATGCAAAGATTAAAGTCACAAGCCCCCTCTTCAGCCCTGGCCTGCACAGACACTTTTATGTGATTAGGAATGCTTTGCTTTCAAGGGTTTGCTTTTAAGCCTTGAGCTTCTCTTGAACTTCTCCAATAAGAAAACAAACAGCAGTGTCAAAGCCTCCCCCTGCGCTTGGAATTTGAGCTCAAGTTGTGTCATTAAAAAGCCACTTTGCTACTGGGACTTTGGCATCTGAGTCACTGTTTCAAAGCCAGTCTGGGGCAGGAGAGATCGAAAGTCATTAAACATGTAGTGGTTGTTTTGGTGGCCTATTGAAAAATGAGGTTTGGAGGGTTTCAGGGCCACCAGGAGGACGCAGAACAAACGCTGCCACCTGAATCCCCCCTGTTCCTGCACCTTTTCTCTACAGGCTGCATGGCCGAAATATCTGGCAAGGGGTGGACCATCCATCCAACCCAAGGGATGGATTTGCTGCAAGGGTGAAGAAGGGTGTAATCTGCAGCTCTTCTTTTCCTCCCCCATTAGCACTGCCGAGCTCGGCACATGTCCTGGGCTAAATGGTGGGGCAGAGCTGGCACTGGTCCACAGAGAGGGCTCTTTCAGCCCACCCACTTCAATCCCCTCGTGGGGCTGCACGCAGCCTGGAGGCTCTCACCCCATGTGGCACCCCAGGGCTGTCACCCCACTCCTTTCCTGGCCCTGTGACCCCTTCCCTCCTATATGGCCGTTTCCCTTTGTCTTATTGATTAGCTGATACTGTGGGACTAGCCACGAGTGCCCGCACTCGAGGGACTGTCGTCTTGGCTTTGTGCAGGGTCTCACCAACCAGCCAAGGCTTCAGACTGGCTGTTGCATTCCCCATACTAACAACTCCGTGCTGGAGGTTTGTGTCTGGTGTTGCTCCTTCCTAAATGTCACACTGGCAGTCTCTATGGGAAGGTAGCATGGAGTGGGTGGGGGACACCACTCCATGAAACCCCATAGAAAAGAGGACATACAACTCCTCAGCTTTGCTAAGACACAGAGGACAGGAATTGATATTAACACCCAGGTACATGCCTTTCCCTCTTGGTCTTGGCTTGTCACACCTAAGGCTTTTCAGACCTGGACATCTCAACTTCAAACTGCAGGAGGTCATCTAGAGATGGAGGCCATCAGATGCATCAGTAAATAGCTAACTACAAGATCAGTTGACAAAATCAGTCAGAGCATGTAATCCTATTTTATGTCTGGGGAAACTGAGGCATGGATAAATATGTGGCTCAATATAAAGTATCACCCTTTAAAAAGTGGCTTAGCTGGGAATAAAGCCTAGGTCCTATGATCTCCACTCCATTACTGTACCCACCAGGACCCAGACAGCAGATCATCAGGGAGCTGAACACATGGCTGAACAGTAGGATCCATGCCTACTGCTATACAACAGGCTGAGTGCATTAGGTTTCAGCAGGGCTGGACGAACTGGCATATCAATGGAGTACTAGAGCTGACCCGATGAAGCTGATCCCCACGATCCCATGGAAACAACAGGTCAGAAACACCAAAGGCGCAGAAGAGGTAGCCGTAACTGGAGAGGAAGCTTGGCTAGGCTTGAAGCACCCCAGGAGGAGGAGGCTGCAAAGGAAGATGAAAGGAGCTGCCTGTAATTGCAGTTAAGTAGCGAGGTGGGAAATGGCCTTGCAGTTCTTCAGCTGTAAGAGTGGGGAGCAGGTCTTGGCAAGGGGAAGCAAAAGGGAGAAGCAGAACAAAAGAGCCATGCAACTTCCACTCAATGCTTTCCTCCATTTTGGGCAAATCTGCTATTTGAACAATAACCAAAGAGCCAGGTGCTTTGGACAGCCTTCCACAAGACTCTGCCAGCTTCACAGCACTCCTTATCTACAAAATTCTCTGCTAGTTTTCGCAGATGCAATTTCATCAAAGCCTCTTCTTGCAGCCTACATTCCCTCTGCTTCCACCGTAGTCCTGGACACCGCTATACATGCTATCCTGCCAGACCAACATCACAGCTCCCCCAGTTCCTCTCAGTGTTTCCCCTTCACGCTAAGCAGTGGCAGCCTGGCACTATGGGCAGTAGTTGATGAGAATACAAATGCCCCAAATTCCTCATCCCGTATCATGCAAAATGAACCTCTGTCATAATCTAGAGAAGGCAAAGGCAGGTTTGGTAGCTGCATCACTGACTTGGAAGCCCCAGGAATTTACCACCCATGCCACGTGCCAAAGTACAACCCATTAGAAAGTACGGGGCCCGGTATTTGTAGGCTTGTCAGGCCTTTCACAATGAAAATGAGAAGTACACAGACACTTCAGGCTCCTTTCTGCTGGGGTTATTGCACCTTGTGAGTTCTCCAGTTTCTCCATCATCAGCATGGTATCTCTCCTGGTCCTTACGTCAACCCCAGTGGGATGTCCTGCTCCAGGGATGGCAGTGGTTGGAAGTGTTGGGTGGGAGCTTGTCGCGTGTTTTGTGTGTGGTGTGGGAGGCCTGTCAAGTTTGCAGTGGTACCAAAAAGCTTTTGCGATATGACTCTTCACGCGGAAGCTGTGTGCTTTCTCTTCTTGTTTGAAGCTTCAGAAAATTTATGCATTAGATTAAAGAAGTGTTACTGTGGTCTGTTCTGCTCTTTGTGCATGTCTGAATCCCATCTACACACCAGCCTGACAGTAACCAGGTCTGACTATTGCTAAACAAATGTCTCTGCGGCCAAAAGCCGGAATCTGTGCTGTCTCTGCAAAGCCTCGGCTAAATTCCCTGCTGAATGCCCCTGAGAAGGTTGGCTTGGCATTCATCAGGTTGGAAACCAGTTTAAAAAAAACAGCCAAACAAAAAAAAACAACCACCCTTTGGGATCTTCAAGCAAATCCGTAATATATGAGAATTAACCTATTTTTAATGTACCGCCTGCTTTCCCCACACTTCCTTACTGGCCCGAGGCTGGTTCATCTTTCAGAGCCTAACAATGCTTCATGTGTTTCTGTTTGCTCAACATTTAGAGGGGAGGCCTCCCTCTCTTCAGCGCTTTCTTAGCATTTTTTAATCATGTTTATAAAGTCAAATACCTAAGTGACCAAAAGAGTGGCGAGAGCTGCTTCTCCGCTCTGCAGGGTACTGAAATCTCCTCTTGAAGTCAATGGGGAGAGCCATGCTCGGCTGAAATCCTGATCAGAGCTGGGGCTTTAGCAAAGGGGAGGAGTGAGCCCCTTGTTTTACTACACAGCCCCTTTCACAGAGGCCCAGGGAAGGAGGG
The DNA here is from genome assembly GCA_033124195.1 of Coracias cyanogaster. Classification (NCBI taxonomy): domain Eukaryota; kingdom Metazoa; phylum Chordata; class Aves; order Coraciiformes; family Coraciidae; genus Coracias; species Coracias cyanogaster. The sequence continues at coordinate 17,976 of JAVSBS010027401.1, forward strand.
GAGAGGTGCGGGGGGGGGGGGGTGGATCTTTACACCCATGGTGGGACTTCTGAAGAATTTACAGTCATCTTTCCTAGAGACACTAAAGATTTTATAGCCTTGGTACCAGTGGTTACAATGCCCTATGGAGCACAGAGCTGAGCGTATGCCAGGGACCCCTTCATCTCACCAGAGGCTGGAAGGCAGCCAGGGGCTTCACACGGGGAAGTTTATTTCAGAGAGAGAAGGGAGTGAGGAAACGGGAGGGAGAGAAGAGAGGAGAGAGGCCGAGCAGAGGGGGAGAGGGAAGGGAAAACAAAGGCATGTGAGATGGGAGAGCGAGGGAAAGAGGCAGGATGGAGAGCCAGGGTGGGGGGGGTGGAGGGAGGCAGAGAAAGGAGAGGATGCCAGCGTGGGAGGAAGGAGAGACCCAGAGAAAAGGAACAGAAGGGAGAAAAACATATTAAAAGGCAGAGGGAGGAAACGTGAGAAGAAGGAATAACAGAAAAGGAGCCAGCAAGAGGGAAAGGAAGAAATAGCAAATACGAAGAAAGTTATAAAGCAAAACAGGATCTGAGAGCAGGTACAAGAGGGAGGCTCAGAAACAGCACACAGCCCAGTCCCCCAGATGAACTCAGCACAGAAAATGAGGCTTTTCAGTGACTGTCCCTATTCTCCTGCCAAGACTTTACACTGACAGAGGAGCCGGAGAGCAATTCTGCATACCCAATTCTGTACAGACCTGCACACCCCGGGTCCTCTCAGACAGATACTCAAGAAAATGAATAGGTATTTATATATGCGTGCATGTGTGCATGCACGCCTACATATATGTGCAAGCATGTTGCACATCCAACCATGTGACATCCATGCTTTCCCTCTCTTCACACTTCTGGTGCACCTGCTATGCATATGCAGACTCTCCACGTACCCTCACCTGCCTCCACAGCCACCCACACACCCATCTCGAGCTCCACTCCCTCTTCGGCTGGCTGCAAAACAAGGCTTACACTTTGTGAAAAATGCTGAGGTTTGGCCATTTGAGTTAATTCCATGCTGGGGAGAAAATGAGCCTTTAAGTTGTTGGGGTTTTTTTTTGCACGAGGGAAAGAAATCCAACAGAAAAAATGAAGCCAGGCAGTGCTCCATCCCAGAAAATGAAACATGGACACACATTTAAGAAATAGTTTCTATGACCTGGCAGTCTGTGAATGCAGAGCCCAAATTTAAAGACGATTGTAGTGATCAGTTATAGCCTGGTCATTTATAGGCCTATGAGGCTATGCATAGGGCCACTAGCCTCGTAGTTACAGCACAACCAGGGTAGAAAAGACTCAGCTTTATCTTCCTGCTCCTAAGTCGGGCGAAATCCACGTGGTGGCATTTCTTTGGATGCAGTGGGGTGATTTCTGAGCTCTGTGTCTGATTGGTTTGCAGATGGGAGGATTGTTTGCCAGGGGTTCCCACACAGTGGTATGCCTTCTGCTAGTGGAGCCATGGCAAACCTGGGGCTCTTAGGCCAGGGTGGACACAGAGGTATCACCAACATATACTGCCCATCACTGTGTTTCTAAAGTACAGTATGCCAACTTATTCTCAGGGATTGTCAGCCACGATCCTAAAAACCCCTTAAAATGAACATTGTACTCAACATGCTTCTCTCTCATTATAATGGACAGAAAGTGGCTTGTAGCAGAGATTTCCTAGACTGTTATAGGTGTTACCAGAGCTGAGAAAGGGTAGGGAACCAAGGGATAAAAGACCTGGCAACTGTAGCTTGTGATGAAAAAGCAACAATGGTTTAATTTCATCTTAAAAGCCAACCCCACAGGCTGTGCAAACTTTCTCCTGTTAGACAAACACTGTCCAGAGGCTCTGGGTAATGTATTTTTAATGGGACTCTCCCATACCAATGGTAACCACAGCTCCATGCTAGAGGACCCAGCAAACCAGCAGAAGAGGTAGGTTTGGGCATGCCACCACTGCAGGAGCATGTCCTGACATCCAGGTACCATGGCAGAGTCATGAAGATACCAGAGGTATATCCTCTCCATGTCAGTATTAATGTCAGACCTCCTGTGGGACAGCTGAATGTTTTTGGATGCCTAGGGGCACACTGTCCCCTGCCATAATTTGGCACCAGTAGAGTCCCTCTGTCTTAAGACAGATGAGATTTAGAGTGCCAGACCTCCAGTTAAACAGCTGTCAGGGAAGAGCTTGAGGAAGGGATGCCTTTATTTCAAGACCTTCCAGATGCATGTTTCCTTTGGCTTCTAATTCAGCCCTTTACCTATTCCAGAATGCTCACCTAACGCCACTGGCTTTTACAGCCTCAGTGAATGCCCCTAGCCCCTTTCTCCCCCTGTTTTCTGTGTATTTTTTTTTTCTTCCCTATAAAATAACGAAGAAATGCAGAGGGTACAGTGCATGTGTCAAGGTGGAGAAAAACATGAATCAGGAGAAGAATGGGAGCGCAAGTTGAGCACGGCCTCTGGATCCAGCAATAGAAGTTAAATTTACCTTTTTCTTACTATTCAGGCCCTTTTCTTGCTTGATCATCAGAGGTAGCTGTAAAGTCAAGGCCACCTGCTTTGGAGACGTGGTCATTTCTGCTAGGAGAGAGCACCAGGGAGCCTACATGTCAAGGCAGGAACAGAAAGGAACTGGCTCTTGTGCCAAGACTTTCTTGGTAAGCCAAGAAATTCACTCACAAAAAAAAATGTTAAATGAGTTCAAACCATAGTCCAGAGGGGCCCTGGCATCCTCAAGCCATAAACAGAGAAGAGAAATGGATCTGATAAAAAGCCACATGTCTGGTAGGCTTGAAGGAATGCTATGTGCTTAGTACATGGGAGGAGGAATTGGCATGACTGGGCATAGGTCTTTACTCTGTGTCCAATGCACTACAGGCTGATTAAATCTTTTAGTCCTGCTAGTGAGTAATAATCCACCTGACCTGTTCCACCACAGGGAGCGAGAATACCCCATTAGCAACTTCTTCCCCAAAAGACTGGGGTGCTTGTTCCTCATCTGGCTCTACCTGGCCTTCAGCAATGATGCTTGGGCCAAAGGTTTCAGTGTTGGGTGCTGGCAGGGAGGTCCCTGGGTTTGGGGACCCATGTGGGTGACCTGACTCTTGCAGGTAGAGAGAGCTTTGGGCTCCTGCTGCCTCCTGAAGGAAAGAGCTCAGCACCTTGGGAGGTGTGGCCCAGGGCCTTAATTCTGATGTTTTGTTCCCCAATTTTGGAAAGAGCAGTAGAAACAATTAGGTCTCTTAATTTCTCTGAGGCAAGATCCAAATACAGAAAAGAATACATCTCCCAGGCAGGGAGAAGCAGGGAATTAACTGCCTTTTTTTGGATGAGATCAGAGAAAGCTGATTTATGAAGCAAAGAGAAAGCAAAGTGCTTTTATGGGTAAAATGTTCCCTGCTTATTTCCTTTCTGTCAGACTACGTTCCTCCCACGCTTCTGGCTGCAAGCTCTCTCCCTGGAAGCCTGTTTAAGCATTTCAGCATGTGATGATTTAACTGGGCATGGATTCTGACAGATCTTTGCAAATAACATCACAGGAGTTGCTGGAGGTGACTGCCTAATGCCGACCTGGGGCACGTTCAGGAGGACAAGGCTGGCAAACAGAAACCCAGCCAGCCCCATGCGCTCACAGCCTCTCCCAGAGCACCTCTGAGCATCAGGCTCTCAGGAGATACCTCTTGCTATCAGCCAAGATGGGGTGCGTCTCGCAACCTGCTCTTTCTGCTCTTTTCCCTTGAGGACAGAGGCGAGGCCGGTCTGTGGCAGAGAGGGCTCAAGAGCTGAAGTCTCATGAAGAGTGGGGGCATTTGGTTATGGCTCAGGCAGAGCAAGGGAAAGCAGAATAGGAGAGAAATTCAAGAGGGCGGGTGGGGAATGAGAAAGTTTCTGCAATTGAATTTCCACACACGGGGCTTTCAGCTTCTGCCAATGTACATATAGGATGGGATGAACTCAGGGGAACTCAGAGAGGCTTATGTCTACTAAGGGAGACTGTAGCAAGCAACTAATATTGAATTATGAGGTACCAGAACTACAAGTAGGGCATCTTAAATACTGATGGTCAGGACGCATTGTCTGCCCTGATTGGCATAGTTCCTAGTAACAAAGATGTCCGACTGTGGTTGGTACAGTTCCCGATAGATCTAGCTGCAAAGATGTATCTGCTGCACCCATACATCCCACCCATCAAAGTAGAGCCCAGTTTTCATTAAGATAGGTGCAGGCATCAATATTGTCTACGCTGCCCAGAGGAAGCACAAATGGAGCCACATTGGTGATCTGTGGAGCAGTTCAATGCACAGATATAGCATGTTTTGAACGGCCACCAGATCATTCTGGGGGGGTGCCGAAAGGTTTTGGTACAACCGGCTGTCACTCCTGCTCAGGCACCACCCTGTTGATGAGATGTCACCCAGAAAGGACTCCAGAGCACCCACAAGGACACCACAGGGTCCAGGGACAGGAACAGTCTAACACTTGGCATACCTTCACAGAATAAACTTAGCAAAGGGGGTTAAATGAATTTACCCCCCTGTGAAGTCAGGCAAACCAGGAAAATACAGTTCAATAATTGATAATGATGTAGAGAAGCCCCTGCGCTGAGTCCCCACTGCGGTAGGTTTACAGGGAGGAGGGGAGGGGCAGGAGGTGGGGGTAGGGAAGAGAAAGCTGTACGAATTGACCTCTCCCCCCCTGCCCCCTCCTTTTTCTTTAAATCCCCACCTAGTCAGGAGTGCTCATTAAGGATGGCTCTCGTTTCCCTAATTAGGCTGCCCCCTTCTCTTCACAGGGCTCCAGACCTCTGCCATTCAGCAAAAACAAGAATAACAAGAAACTTGTTATTTTACAACCTGGGCTGGGGAGGAGGGGTGAGAGGGAGAAGATGGCTTTGTGATGTGCTGCTTCGAGGAAAACAAGCTCAGAAAAACCTGGGTCAAGGGAGGAGTCACTCCTGTTAGCGAGACCTTGTCTGCTTTTAACGCTGTCTTGCCCTCGTACGTGCCTGCACTAGAAGCAATGCTGTAAGGAATGGGGATATGGGTTTTTTCTCCTTTTCTGCAGGCTCATTCTTGAAAGTTGTTTTTCTTTGTACAAATTATGTGAAAGTGCATGTTTTTATGTGAAAAGTAACCTTTAGGCACTCTGACGGGACACAAGCCATCCCAGCTCTGAACTTGGGAGGAAGAGATGGTGGCGGTGGCAGTGGGATGTGCAGTGTGTTAATGTGGTCTACATTAGGCATTCATCAGCACAAGGGTGGTTGCAATGGCTCGCCTCGGGGAGGGCAGCAGCAACAAGTCTCGTCTCAGCCTGTTTCCGAATTCACTTTTCCTCTTGCATGCCAGTGCTGTGCATGCTCACCCAGCAGGCAAGCCTAGAGGCACCCCAAGTATGCAAGGTGCCCATCTTCTGGTCATGCCACCCTCCCCGCCACAATGGTGGCAGCTCCTATGTAACTCTGCCATCTCTGTTCTGCATCCCACATGGCCCTAGCTGATGATCTCCTCTCTCACGGTATCCCAGCAAACCCCCTAATTGGTAGATGTTCTTCTCACAATGGTGCTGCATAGACAAAAAAACCTGTCTATGAGAAATGAGGGCTCCCTGATGGACTCTTCTGGGTGCCCATTACATGATCAAGAAATACCATTCCTCTGGCCAGTGTGCTTTCTCTAAATGTTATGTTGTATAGCATCCTGCCCCAGAAGCAAGCATGCAAAGTCAGCAAGACTAAGCATGTGTTTAAGTGTTGTTCTGGATGAGGGGAAAAAAAATAAATGCTCTCCACCTTGCAAAATCAGACCCTCCCTGAGCATTTGGAACTAATTTTGTCAAAACCAGCTTATCATCTCCATAAATTGTCTCAGATCCACTCTGTTTTGTGGAGCTAAACATTTCAACATTTTATCCACATTACCAGTTGAACCATCTTTGCTCAATTTATGCCTCATTTAAAGAACTTATTACATCAGATATAGGGGAGTTTTTTATAGTTTTGTTTTAAGTCTCTTTCTCATACTCTCTTTAAGACTTGTCTAAGTCTTTCAAGATGTTCTTTCAAGCTCTCATACCAAATTAAAACATCATTCACTGAAGCTTCAGCACTTAGCAGTTTCTCACAGATCTAGCAAATACTCTTTGAAAGATACTGGGAGTAGAACAAATGCCAAATAGTGTCTGCCTTAACTTATACATTGATATTTGCAAGCACAAATGTCCAAAGGTATATACCTCAAAAGTAGGTGCAGGCATGTAAGCAAGTGACCCTGATTTTTTTCTGAGGGGGCCAATGTCCTGCAACAATATCCTGAAGGATTTATGATATCAATTATTTGGATTTTTGCCTCCAAGCCTTTCTTACAAATCATGGGTCATATTGTTTTCTAAATTTGTGTTTGTGCCTTAACTCAGTGACATCTGCTAACGGGTTCAGATTGCCCTGATTGTAAACAGACAAACAAAAATGTATCTGATGGGACTGAGATTCACTGTGCCAAACCCTCTTCTCTTCCTCCTGCAAAAAAATCCAAAACTCAAAACCACCAGAAAACCTCCAGATTTAGGGCAAGGCAAATTGATTCAGCTGAAACACAGTTTTCTTGTGGTAGCTTTTTTGGTGCCAAACCCCAAAAATTCAGGTCACTTGAAACATTTAGCAAATTCACATCAATTTTGCTGAATTATTTTGAAAGAAAAGAAGCCTTGTCTGCAGGGATGAGAAACACCCAACCTCTTGCTTACACCTTGACCATTTTTCTGCAAGGTATCCCAGCAGATCCATCAGACTTGGGAAAGATTGTTGTTTGGCCTTTGATTGCAATCGGCTTTTTCCCACCAAGAAACAATTAGTGAGGGCATAGTCTGGAGAGAAGGTATGTTACAGCTTCATGGATAGCCTGAGCTGGGGGAGCCTCTTCTAGCCCACAGAAACATTCAGCGTGTTCAGGACTTTGCCTTTTCCTGCTGGTAAAATACAGCTTTGCTTTTCTAGTTGCTCTCGCCCTCCTGCCAAGAGGAGAACCTGGATGTTTTGTCTGTGCTGACCCTCCAGCTGGGACTGGGAGATGTCTTGGCCACAGCAGGAAGGAAGAGACTGCCCCAGATCGCACATTCTCTTTCTCCTGTTTCAAGCAGAAACATATGTCAGGTATCTTTACAAGCGAGTATATCTGCATTATACTAAGTGTATCTTGCATTGCACTTGGAGGGGAAACCAGAAGTTGCTTTCAAAGTCAGACTTGCTGTCTATAGCAAGAGTGGAGGTGGGAGTATAGGAAGGACCTGGTATGTCCCACGCTGATCTAGAGGCATCAGTGTGGTTGCCCAGGGAATAGTGGATTAACAGTGAAATGTATTTGCATATACCTCAGGACCAAGGTGTAGAAGCTGGGCAGCACAACCAGAAAGACATATTTCCTCATGGCCAGTCACACCTGTGCCAGTCACACACATTTCATTTACTCCTATGTGTTAATTATGTGTTGCAGTCATGTCTGAGTAGGCCGATCAGCAGTCCCAGCCTGGCAGAGCTCACACCTCATCTAAGTGGACATAGAGCGGAGAGAGATCTTGGGTGCAGGCATCTGCAGGACTGGGCCAGCGTAACCCACATCACGATGCCTGCCACACTCTCTTTCACACACATGAGCACAACAGGGAGTGAGGTGCTCCCAGCTGGGAAAAGGCAATTTGCAGCTATTCTGAGCATACTGGTTGGATCCTGCTTGTGAAAACAAACAGAGAGAGACGTCCCTGGTCGCTATTGACTAGCACTGCTAGGATAACACAGGTGGCTTTATTTGGTGAGAGGGGGAATGGAGAAAAAAGCTCCAAGTTTTCCCCCCGCCCGGCTCCACTCCATCCCTACTTCCCCAGGGTGTATTGTCCCGCTTTGTCCCTGAGAAGCACACGTGTCCGGTAGCACCGCAGTTATTTTTAGGAGAGCTTGGCCGGCGTCCACAGTGGTGGTGGCTTTGGTGAGCCGGGAAAAGCAGACTTTTCTTTCTCTGCCTTTCAATGTTTGGAAACAGTGAGGCTGCCAAGGCAGCCTGTCTCCTGCTCTGCACTTCCAGCCTCTGGAAAGTGAGAGCGAGCCCTGAAAAGCCTGGCAGGCCAACCAGGAGAGCCTGCCAGGCAGCAGGCAGCATGCTGCCAGCACCAGTGGCCCCTTGCCACCACCAGCCGGGGGAAGCTGGGGCAGGGGAGGATGGAGAAAGGGAAGTGGCCATGGAGGGAGAGGCTGAAAAATTGCAGGGGTCTGCCTTGGGGAGAGTCTTTTCATTCCCTGAGCCTAATTCTCTACATTCAATATGGATGCAACCAGGGGTGGGGGCAGCGCCCCATGGCTCCAGTAGCACAGAGGCTGGAGCAGGAGGAGGTGGGAAAGGGAGAGGCATGGGATGTAGTGACCAGATTGATCTTGCTCAGGGGAGGGAGACTGCTGGCATCAGCCGGACTCAGGGACAAGAGCAAATTGCAAGTGACAATTCAGCTGGCATGGGCTGGGACACTTGTGGGGCTCTCCTGGCCTCCTGACCCCTGGTTTGGCTGTCCCTGGTAAGAAAGGACCAAGTCATCCCTTGGTGGGTCAGAAACGAAGAGGCAAAGAACTGCAATACCAAGGGGTGCTGCAGTCTGAGAGCAAGAGGCACAGGCTAGGGGCACCCCAGCACCTGGATAATGGCAGGACGGACTTTATCCCTGATGGAGCGAAGAGCAAATCCAACACAGTCAGCAGCCCACGCAGCTGGTTGACAGTGATATTGCTATTTTTGCCCTAGAAACTTGAATCTCACCTCCAAATGAAAGAAGTTGTTCTTTACAAAAAAGAGTAGGAGACGTATCTTTCTACCAAAAGCGTTGCAGATCCCCTGTGCCACAGCAGGGAGCACCTGGGCGACCAGCAAGGCAGCAGTGGCAACTGCAACAACTCCTTCCGAATCGCTGGCACCCGTTTCACCACACAGACTCTTGTGGCAAGCCTATGCTGTCAAAGCCGGCAGCCTCTCCTCTCCCAGCTGCTTGCCAGGACAGTGAGTCCAGGGCAGCAGGCCGGAGCCCCCTTTTTCTCTCAGAGCCCCACCGTTCCTGGCTCTGAGCCGTGCTGCTGCCAAAAAGGCGAAGGGCTCCACTGTGTGAAGGGGAGGGAGAAGGAAAAGAGGAGGTGCAAGCATGTGTGTGTGTGTGTGTGTTGGGGAGAGATGGAGATGTCGGGAAAGAACAGACCAGCTTTCAGAGTTTGGCTAACACCCTCTCCAGCCTCTTACTCAGCATACGTGGGGTCCCATGATCTGAGTAGCAGCCCCTCTCATGCTATTGTGTGCCTGACCTGCTTAAATAAACGGTGTTATTTTAAGCAAGGGCAGTCGAGCATTTGCCGAAGGTCCTTCTCTTTCTTGCTCCTTTTCTCCCGTCCTCCTTACCCCCCTTTCCCGCTGCTTCAGTTTCCCCTCCCACCCCACTTTCCTTTACACAGCGGGATTAATCCATCAAACCGAATGGGGGGGAGGAGGAGGGGCAATGAGCCCGCACTCCAGTGAGCACTGAAGAGGCCCCCATTCATGGGTCAACAAAACCAGGGAGGACTCTTGGACTTAATCAGCCAAGGAGCGCTCCAGCCCTGGAGACAATTAACATCAAAGCAATGCAGGAGAAAGAGGAGACGGGACAGCCAGGAAGCCTGGAAACCCACGTACAAATCCTGATTACAAAGGGAAGGAAGCATAGAGAGGGAGGATGCTCAGTGGCGTGCGAGAGGACCCGATCTGCAGCTGCCTTTGGGAGTGGGAAACTGAGGTGCAAGGAGGAGGAAGGACTTGCTCGAGGCCAATGTGTGGGGCAGCAGCATAGCCTCACCGAGGGCAAGTCCTGATCTTCCGACTTCTGCCCAAATCCTCTTTCTCAGGCAGCCCTGGGGTCAGATCCTGCACCACTAGTGGCTGGGGCATACATCACTTACACCAGCTGAAGTTTTATGAACATCAGTGGGACTAGGATTAAAAAGCAGCATGTGGTTAGGTGTTGCTAGCCCCTCACACCTCATTTTGAAGGTTGTTTCCAACAGTCTTGTCATAGTATTGTCACGATCCACATAATTAAAAAAACTTAATAATACTTTATTGTTACCCTTGGCACTACATCAGATACTGGGTGCACCTAAAGATAATATAGTTTGCCTTTGTAACAGATGGTCACTTGACTGATAATGTAAACTGGCAGTCGTCCTTCTCAGTTTTAGGGAGCAGCAGGGGCTCCACGGCAAAAGCCTGGGGCTCAGGCTGGATTGCCTCTGGGGAGAGACAGTCAGGCCTGGAAACCATTCTTGCATTGGAGCTTGGGGTTTGTTTGCAGCTTCCTTTGGAAAGAAAAGCAGCAGATGAAGTTGTAGGTGAAAAGGGAGCAGCTCCTGCCTCTGTGGCTGTGGGCCCCCACACATATGAGTGCACTGAACCGAAAAGAAGGGGATGACACACTGCTAAGGGGAAGGGTAATGGCGAAGGAGGTTGCAGGGCAATTTTCCGAAACTTTTGCTGCATGCTTCCCCCCTTCATGGGCCCCACTCTGCAGAGATCTTTCCACACCTCAGGAGCACCACGAGGAAATGTTAGGCTGCTAGTGAGCTGTTGCAGTTGCAATTTACCATCTTCTTGAGTTACCATGGGGTTATTGAATGGAAAATCAGATCTGTGCCACAGCTTGCTAATGAATTCCCTCTTCTCAGCCTCAGAATGTTTAGATGTCTTCTCGCCAGAGCTCTGTGACAGGTAGTGCCATTGCCAGCCTGCAGCTATAGCTACTGCTGCACTGAGATCTTACGGTCCATGTCAAAGCATCATCTATGACGAGGTTTGTGTTACCTCCCTCACCATCACACTAGCACCGACAAAATGTCACAGATGCACCAGAGCCCTCCTAGAGGGAAGCAGGTTCTGTGGGCAGTGGCCAGTTAAACCCTGGCATCTCAGGTGCTCATCAAGCAGAAAATACAGTATGCACAGAGATGCCACCTCTCTTCCTAGTGATTCCTCCATCAGCATTTTCCCTGCCTGCACTGGACTATTCAGACCAAGAAAATGTCCAGGACTGGGACTTCTTCCTGCGGTGGGAGAATATAAATCCTTGGAGCTCAAAAGTTGGAACCAAAATCCCACTTGTCTAAAACATGGCGGGAGAGAGGGGTGTGTGGTTCATCATGATGTTTAGGCTCAACTCCTGATTTGGGAGAACAGGGGATCCTGGCTTATGTTTTTTGCAGAAACCATTTAGAGATACAATTGCATTAAAGACTGAACAGAAACCAGGGAAAGCAGAGTACAAAGACCAGGAAACGCTGGGCAAAAACATTGGCAACATGAGCTACCTCATCTAGTTGAAGGATGGGTTTCATGTAAAGAAGAAAGGGAAGAACAGCTTATTGAATTGCTAGCTAGACCAATAAAGCACTGTTTCCATACAAGTATTTCCTCCAGAGTAATCACCCAATTCCAAGTAACTTTTGGAGGTTTTATTATGTTTTCCAATGTGAAAATGGTATCTCCAGCCTTCTCTATGCTCAAAGCACTGATCAACACAAGTCTCCCTGTTCAGGGGCAGGCAGCTGACAAGCTTTCCTGATATTGATCTCCAAAGCTTTGAATTGGGAGTGGATAAAGTTACAGGGACAGGAGCACACCCCTTGAAAGGCGGAACCCTGAACGATGGGCTTGGGCCAAAGTCATGGCCCTGGACCAGGCTGAGCACAGGACCAAGCAGTGCACCAGATCCTGCAGGAGTAAGGGCTCCTCATGGAGGGATTGGAACCACAGAGGCAGAAGGGCATCAGTTGGGTCCTGCTGTCTCATGAACACGTAGGTGGCAGCCTGGGCAGGTCCATGCAGCCAGTTATTAGCCACAGGAGAAAGGGCAACTTGAAAACACTCCCCCTTTCACACCACTAAAATGTCCCATCCTGGGTGTTACTCTGGCAAAGTTTGGCTGCTCTGGCCAGGTTTGGTAGCTGGGCAGCAGCTCTGCACAGGTGGGTTCATGCCTAGGCAGTTGTCGCCACTGTGGGCACACCAGCACACCAGTCAAGGAGGAAAAGAGGGAGCGCCAGCCTGAAGGAGTAGCTCTTGGTGTATATGTTACATCTTAATTGCAGGTCTCTGGTCACAAGGAAGAAGAGGAAGGGGAGCAGAGGGCCAGCCTTGGCTTTTGTTTCATGTGCTGAACTTTTGGGCTTCTCTTTCCTTTCTTCCACCCACCTCCTTTTGCTCAGATAGAGCCACCCACATGCTTGCACCATGCTTGCTCTCGCTTTCTCATTTTGTCCTGTTGTGGCTCCTCTCCAAGAGTTTGAAGAGTTTCTTGAAAGAGAGAAAGGGGGAGCTGGGGTTGCATGGAGGTAAAACACTATGCAATGCATTCCTTCACCTTCCTCCTCCTCCTCTGCACTGTCCCCTGAGCATCCCTCCCTTTTCCTCAGCAGGTACCTGCAGAAAATGACCCTGTCAACAAAAACCCAGCAGGATTGGCCTTTGGTCTTGCTCAGGCAGCTGGTTCCCATTAAATGTTCTCAATCACGGAGAATTCTTTCTCTCTCATCTGAAATATTTTATTATTGCTTTTCCTTTCTTTTAGTTTCCTAAGGAGAATGGAGAGAATTTGTGTGTGCGTGTGCAGTGACCTAAAGAAAGGGAATTTAAAGCTTGATCTTATCGTGCTCATGTGGAAGACTGTGCATTAGCCAGCTGCTGTAACGTTTATTCATTCTTACGCACCCACTGAATTATTGCTCATCTTTCCAGTCCCCCACTGCCTCAGCAATAGTCCCCAAAGACAAGAAAGGCCACTGTTTCTCTGAGCACAAGCCCCTCCATCTGCTTAGCTGCAGCTAAATGAGACCAAGATTTAAACTGGATTGGGTTACCCATTGCAGAAGGCTGAGAGGACTCATAAGAGCAGCAGAGAGCTGTGGCATTCTGGTTTTGCCCAGGTGCCATTGGTTTTGGAGGACAAGAGGAATTGCTTCGCTGGACAGTTTGTAAGTATCCGCTCTCCTGGACTGACATATGTAAGACCACTGTCTGGTGACACACATAACACCACTATCAGGGCTCTGCCAGTATCTGGAGAGGACAGATCAGTCCATCCAGACAAGGACTAGTCTCAGCCTACATCCTTCCAGTGAAGCACACCCAGCATGGGGGTCTTGCCAAGGGCTGGGCGCTGTGCGTAGCCCCACAGTCACACTAACCTGCCTCCTGGCTCACAAGCCCTGGAAGAGGCTGCACCAGCTCTGCCGGCTGGCTTGCCTGAGGCAGAAGGACCGACCATCCCTTGCTATAAGGCTGCTTCTAATGCTGGGTTAAACACGTGTAAGCCCAGTGATGGCTTGGAGGCACAGCCCTGGGGAAGCCCAGCAGGGCTGAGAGGTGAAGCTCCCATGTGCAAGGGAAGATGTACACCTTGGTCTTTGCCTAGGGCACCCCAGTCTGCCTTATGCAGGGATCCTTTCACCCAGCATGTTTCATCCTTCACACTGAGGACAGACGAGTGATTTCAGGTCTGAGATGGCTGCTTGTTGTGCAGCTCCTCCTTGCTGCACTGTCTTCAGCTCCCAGGGCTGTCACTTCTCGCTGTGCAGCTCCCTCACCCTGGGAACCTCCCCTGGGCCAGGACAGGGTCTCCTCACTCCATACCTGAGCCCCTGGGTTGGGATGGATCAGGTGAGATCATCAAAGTTTGCCACAGTCTTCCAGCACTGTTTCCATTGGGAGATGCTGGAAAGAGCAGTGGGCACTAACAAGGAGGCACATGTTTTTGGGTAGACAGGGTGGGAGTTTTCCTTAAGAAGAGAAGGGGGCATATGACTGCATAAACCCACCATTTTGCTGACACTGACTCCTGGTCTGAATGGATTAGATGATCCTAGGGCTTGTTGCAAAGCTGCCATGGCCCAAAATGACAGAAAGGGTTATGTAAAATTTCCCTGGTAATTGTTCAACCTCTATTGCCTTCAAAAAGACAAAGAAGACATGAAGTCTCTCGCTCTCTAATGAGCAAATGCCTGCACTTGGTTTTCTCCTCTGGAATTTCAGCTTTTTGCCTCAGCTGTTTGTTTCTGCCCTGCTGCCTGGCTGTGGCCTGGTGCAATGCCTGCAATATTCCTCCTGGGACAAGAGACACGTTTCTCATCACAGCTCATTAGTAGGAACTATCATATCATCTTCAGCCATCTGAGAAAGTATCCTCCTCATCTTCTTGCTTGCAACTGGCTTGCGAACTGCTTCGCCGCAGGGCTGGATGACAAAGGATTCTGAAAGTCTCCTGCCTTAACATGGACACATGAGAAAGAAATCAATCCTGAGCGCTTCACAGTAGGGATGTAGTGCTGCAAGGGATCTCCTATTTTACCATGTCTCAGCCCATGCTATTGTCAGCAATCACATCGTGCAATCTTTCACACAAATGTGAATCTCCAAACAATCCTAACAAGTTTTAAGATTCTCCCACTACCCCAATTAGTAGGCTTTTCCAGAACTTGACAGCTCTGAGGCTTAAACTATTCTTCTTATTTCCAGTCTCAATTTATTCCTGGCTGGAGCATGACCACTTGTTCTTGAGCCAACATTGTTCCAAGGCTTAAATAGCTCTGCTCCCTCCCTGGTGCTTATCCCTCTGATGTGTTTACCAAGAACAATCATATCCATTCTCAGCCTGTATTTTGCTGGGCAAAATAAATCAAGTCTCCTGTCCCATGATAGGCACCCTCTTCCCCTGACTGTCCTGCTAGCCTTTGTCTGCATCCCTTCTCTCCTCAGTTTTTATCTTTCCAGTGCAGACGGCAAGAACTGGAGATAATTTTCCATTATCTGTGCTCTGAGTAGGATCCCTAGCAGTGCCAGGTTTTTTGCTGGTGCCCCAGTGCCCAAAGAAGAGCTGAGTGTGGGGATTTTTATAGGCACAAACTGCTTTTCCCAATGGGTTCTCTTTTTGACCTTTGAGTGTTGTTTAGAGTACTATCTTGTCTTGGGGCAGTTTCTTGGCACTGCTAAAGAACCAGCAGCCTTGCTCTGCTCTGAAGCTGTTGTTGCTTCATTGCTGGTAAAGCATGCAAGGCTTGCTTGCAGAACCATAGGTATAAAGTTACTCTTGAGGTTTTGACTCATTTGGTGGCACTAGCTGTTAAAGTTGTCTCTCTGATTTCCCAGTGTAGTGAGGCACCCTGAGCTGTATCACTGGATAGCTTTAGCAGAAGGTTTTGTTTATCTGGTGGTTTTCTTACAGAGCAAGAGGTCCATATAGGTTTTTCCTGTGATGCTTTCCTGGATACTCCAAACTCCTGTCAATGGGATATTGAGAGGCCCAGATAAAATTATCTAAGTGTGGGTGTGCTTTTTTACATAATTTAATATGTGTCTGACACTCCACCTCATCTACAATGCTTCATTTTTCTGTTATGAACAGTATACAGAAGGCAGATGACAGATTTCAGGCTAGGATACACTGCAACAGGAAGAAACAAATAGGCCTACTTTCCAGTTAAGCCAAACCTGGGCTTCAGGAAAAAACAAGCCAGTTTTGGCTCCTCAGAGCGTAGGAATTCAGTCATGCTCCTAATTATTTTTTAAGTCTGTGACTCAATCCTTCTACACAGGATACTCCATTAGTACCATGCCCTTTAGATTTGGGAAAGGCAAGCAGTGTGGAAGTACGGTGGAATATTACTTTAGGAACTGGTATTAGAAGAAGTGACTAGCTGAAAGAGAGAGACACAGAGGGAAGTTCTTGGGGGCAGAGTCTTCCTCTGGGTGCCTCTCACCAGCTCTTACTTGCAGTCTTGCATTATTGTTCTCACTTCTACGAAGGATATAAAGAAATCCCTTTTTTCCCCACCTCCCGCAATGGACGTTTCTGGGTTCTTAGGTCTGCAAACTTAGGCAGATGTATTACTATGCTGTTGGAGGTTTGGAAATAATGGGGTATGACACTGGGAGAGAGATGTTGAACGGCACCCTGATTTCTGCACCCTTCCTTGCCACCTGAGAAGCTATGAATTACAGAAATTTTTCCTTACTGAAGCCGAGTGTCTTTCATTCAATTCTGTTTCGTACATCTGTGGCACCACTTCTTGTATCTTGCTCAAAACTCTATGTTCTGACTTTGCTGTGTCCCAAGATCTCAGCAAACTCCGCATGGTGTAGAAGCAGCACAGCACAGAGATCTGCCTTTTGACGATTTGACTCCCTGCTTGAGAAAATGGGACTCTTTGATAGAGCACCTGTGGCCCAGACTGATTTGGGTCCTTCCTGGTGCCAGGCATGTGCTGATGCTGTACCATGTCATGCTTGCTGTTTGCACAGAGAGGCTGAGGTGTACTAGGAAATAATACTAAAAAACCTAAATGGCTTTGTTTTTCCCTCCTAAAGTCTTCTGATCCTGAAAGCAAAGCACAGTAAATCAAGGGGTTCTGCCTTAAATGAACTTGAAATGCTCTTTATTAAAAGAAAAAAACAAACTACAAAAACAACAACCCCCAAATCAACCAAATCCCCAAGTCCCTGAAAGGAAGAGGAGGAGGAAAAGATTGGACCTCAGAGAGGTTTCATAAATCACATTGAAATGGACCTGGTAAATATGTTCTTGCATTCAGCCCACCAGGCAAAACGCAGCACCATAATGGGACTGACGGGCTACGTGTGAAAGCAGACAGAACGCAGCTGACTTGGAGGAGACGTGCTCTCTCTGGCACATATAACACACGCCTGGTCCCTGCCCTGGCCTCCCTAGGTCCCTCCTGCCAAAAAATAAACAAGCCAGATCAAACCTGTCATGGTCTGGAAGTCTTCAGCTATCCCTTTATTTTAACATGGTGCGCATGGTCTGGTTTCCCAGCACTTAACACTTTGGCATAGTGCTGATAAACTGTTAATTCTCCAGTTCTTGGACTGTGGCTTCCCACCTGGATGTCCAGGGAGTGCCCTGGCTGCAGGCAGCAAGAAGCTAGAACCCTAGACTTTTTTTTGAGGGGACTCCTCACTGAGTTGTTCAGGAAGCCGCAGTACTGCAATACCTGAAGACCAGAAGACCACTGCAGAGGACTCCCATGCCCTGAAGCAAGCAGCCAAGGGCTGAGAACATTTGGGTCCTCAGGCCAGAGCCATCCAGAAGGGGCTGATTGCTATGGGGCTGGACCTCCACATGGGTCCAGAGGCACATCAGACTCTGTCCCCATCTCCTAGGGCAGAGGTTGCCTGGTGCTGCTACAACTCTGCCTGCACACTGACCACAGGTGCAAGAGCACAGCCAGTCCCAAAATCCTCAATCCCAAAACATCCTCAATCACATTCAAGGGTTTCACAGCTTCTTCCCCAGTTCTCCAAGAAACTAGAAGCTCAAAGATGATAGAAGAAAACAGCTCATGTGTCACCCAGAAGCCATGACTTCCATCTGGGAACAAGGCAACAAGGGAAGTAGGTGGTAGATGAAGTTTAAAGCCAGGTTTTCCTGTGGTTTGCCTCGGCAAATAACTTGTCATATTGCACTGCAGAAGTCTGAAATGCTGCTGTTGTCAGAAGTAGCCTCAGGATGTTCACTGGAGTTTCCCTTAGTGTCCTCTGGTGGGTACCCACGGCAACAAGATTGGAAAGAAGCTAAGTCTAGGTCTTACCTGTGCTGCAACAAGCTGTACAGCAATCACGCTTTTGTTTCCTTTGCAGCTGGGTGCGCATCAGCTAGTATGCCAGGGCCCCGGTGAGTGCAGAGACAGGCAACCACCTCATCTTTGGTCCCCAAGAGGCACAGAAGCAGCAAGTGTCATGTGACTTGGGCATGCTAGCATGGGATTTGCTAATTTTCTCCTCTTTTTTCTTTTTTTTTTTTCTTTGACTTGTCCTCATTTCAGGTAGAAGAAATCACTCTTATTGGGACTGTTTTGTCCTTTGTGTAAGGGGAGGAAAAGACACACAGCAAATTCCAGCAGCCTTTGGTGCAGCCAACACCTGAGTGGTGCATTGTGTTTAAAATGGTCTCCACAAATAACCAGGACCACAAAAGGGGAAAAATTAATAAGGATAATTAACTGGTTTCTATCTCCAGTGCTTTGGAGACAAGAGCTAATCAGTCTGTAGGCACATACAAACACATACAATGTCTGTAATTAGTTTTCTCTTCTACTTCCTTACCTCTTCCCCCAGGAGATTGCCCACTGAGATTCCTATCAGATAGAACAGGTTTCTTTCTGCCCCTTCTGCAGAGCCCTGACAATCTTGCCTCCACCCAACGTGCACCATCTCTCTGTCAGTCTGTCCGTCTACTTCCCTCCCCTTCTGGGCACGATCAGATTCCACTAAATGAATCACAGTCTAGTGGAAACTCCCTCCGATCTTTGCCAAGAATTGCAAAGTTGATGAAAATGGGACTCACAGCCAAAGGGAGTTTAGCACAGCGCCTTACTGGTTCCAACCAACTGGATTCCCATTGCAGTCGATTGCTTCTGTTTGTCCTGTTTCCGCTTCAGTCTGGCACCTCTCCTCCACCTGAAGCATTTTTCCCAGGATTATCATGTTGATTACTAGATGCTGCACCACATCTCCAGGGCCCTCCTGGGAATTGCAGGTTGTTTGATCATTTCCTTCCACCGAGGTGTTCCCTGTTTGGGTTTTTTTGGCAATGAAAAGGACTTGTTGAGACCAAGTGCCCATCTATCCAGATCACCAGTGTGGGTTTAAACACCTTCTCAGTTCCCAGCTGTCTGGTACCGTTCTGCCCTTGAACCTTCCCTCTCTGATGACTTCATGACTGTGCTGATTCTTCATGCTAGACCTGTACATGGTCTAGCAGAACAAGTACTCTCTGACTCATAAGTCCTCTCCCAGATGGGGCCTGGATTCTTTGAGGAACCCTAGCCATGCTTCTCTGCCCCTCATTTTATCCACTAGTAAAATGAGTCTAATAAACACCCTTTTGTAAATGCTTTGGGGAAGACATTGGATTTAGTGCTGGAGGGGTATCTCATGATGGAGAGGAATCACTGTGTGTCTCCTGGAGCCCTCCAGCACACAGAAAGGAGGTTGCTTAATGCCAACCTCAAGCTAACCCCCAAGGACTTGTAGTAACAACCTTTTCCTCAGCCCCAGGCTGAGATGCTGAAGCAGAGGTCCCAGGGGATGTATCACTGGAAGTCTTCAGATCCTCAGCCCAGAGGAAGCTGGGATGACAGATCATTCTGAAGAGTTACTAAGAGAGAAAAGCTCCAGTGATGTCAGCCTTAGTATTTCCTCTCTGTGATCACCAGAAATGTGCTGTGAAGTGTCAACACAGCCCTGCAGAAAAGGCCCAATCGTACTCCTGGATGCTTGTGCACTTTGCTCAAATCTCTTTGTGTTGGTGTTGTCCACACGTTCAGAAACAGACCTGCACCTCGGGCAGTTCCTGGAAAGCCAGGGAAGAGGAGTCCCTAGAGGTTTGCGTGTTGTTAGGAAACTCTTCCCAGGGCTCCTGGGCAGCACAGAATTCATGGTCCTCTTGAAGGTCCTGGAGTGTGGGGATGTGGGAAGGCTGCAGTCGCATCTGGCTGCTAGCGCAGCCTCCCCAGGCAGCACTGTGGCTCTTGCAGACTGCACAGGAACAAGACGTGCTGTGCCCCATTTCCTTATTCTCCAGCCTTTGCTTCTCCTCCTTGCCTTTCCCCTTCAGTGCCTTGTCCTCTCCTCTCTACTCTCCTCTCCTCTCCTCTCCTCTCCTCTCC
>JAVSBS010027403.1:0-18555 GCA_033124195.1 Coracias cyanogaster
GTGGGGTGGGGGAAGGAGAGTGCACAGGGTGGGAGGAATGACCCCAAAAATTGCTGGCCTCGTCACAGTTTTGTAGCCTGCCCTGGTCATGTGTGCTTCCCTCTTTGGCATGTTTATTCCCCCACCCCACAAAAAAAAACACAAAAAATAAGGCCCAGAGGGCCACCATGCCAGGACCCATGGGCCCTTCCAACACCTTCATTTCCATGGTGTCAGGGTGAGAAATAGCCACCTCGTTTCCATGCATGAGTCAGAAATGCTCAGGGAGCATGCAGAGCCCTATCCATCGCTCTGCACGTCCCCAAATGTCCCTAAGCCAGACCATCTTACCCCCTTCCCAGTTTGGAAGTGAGAGGGGTCACAGAGAAGGGTGACCCTCAGCATCCCTGTCTGGGGATCCTGGCCCAGCACTGAGGGTCTAGGGCTATTTGGTGAGGAAAGGGTTAATCTTGGGAGGGAGGGGTCAGATGGGGGGATGAGTGGCAATTAGCCCCCAGCTAAAGTCGGCCAGCTGCCCTAAGGAAGGGGATTTAGGTAAGAGGAGGCAGCAAACAGGCCTTCTTGCTGCAAAGAACCCCCTGTCCTGTTCCAGGATGGCTCAACCCCGGGGAAGCATTGCAGGTGGGTGCTCCTGGCTGGTCTCGGGTCCTGGGGGGTCCTCAGAAAGGAGCTGACCCAGCAAACCTGAGCAAAGGGTGATGTGGTCCCCTCCTCTCCATGGGGAACATCTTCAAGCGTGTCTGCTGTCTTGTGGCTGAGCTCAGTGTGGCCAAGCCATCAGGGCATGTCCCAAGAGCTCAGCAGGTACGTTGCCCTGTGGACAGAGGGTTGCTGCTGTTTGCCCATGGCCATGCTAGCACTGCCACAGCCCTTCCAGAAAGGGCAACATATTTGCTGACCCCTGCCTGGGTTTGCTGGGCATGCTTTTGGAGAGAGCCCAGGTGATTTTTTTAGCCTCTTCCAACCAAGGCATGTTCCCACAGCACAATTCATATTGCATGAAGAGGAGCCCTGCAAGCACTGGGCTACCGTCATGCCCAATGTTTGTTTTGGCCCTGCTCTGCCCCCAGACCTGGCTCTTATATTGGCAATAAATTCATGATCCCCCCTGAGGATGGGCTGTGACCCCTGTAATGGGTCAGATGGGGGCCAGTGGGGTGAGGACACCACAGGCTCTGGTTCCCACCACCTCCAGGCCTCCTGTGATCCCCACCTGTGAGCTGACATGCAGGTCAGGAAAAGAAAAAACCAAACAACAACAGCTTTAGGGCAATATTCTCTTTATTTGCAGCCTGGGTGTAAAGCCCACTGGGATGTACTTGCTTTGCTCCAGAAAGTTAAACCCTCCCTTTTCAGATGGGAAGAGAGATGGAGAAGGCAATGTGCAGCTCGGGTGGGGAGATGTCACCAGTCTGGGCTGGTGGCAGAGGTGCTGGTGGGTCACACTCCTTTCTGGAAGCAGAAAGTTGGTGGAAGAAGTCTCTGTGCTTTACCTCTTGGATAAAGGCAGTGGTGGAGGGTTGAAGAGGCCTTGTGGCCCCAGGACCGGCTCTGACCTCCCTCCAAGGGGGAGGGTGGCTGGACTGAGCTGTCCCTGTGCTTCTTCACCCTCCCCCCTGCTTTGTTATTGCTCCTCTTGGAGACCTCATCTAGACACTGCTGTGATTTAAGTTGTGTGTCCTCAGAGCTAGCAGCACCTTGTTGTAGTCCTCCTCTCTTCTAGGTCAACCCTTGAATTCTTATCTTGGGACAGGGCAGATGCCTTCTCTCGTTCCCTCTGCAGGAGCTCTTGGGCTAGGAAGAAACACAAGGTGAGAAAGGGCTTATTTCTCCTGCTGGTAGAGTGGAATGCAATGGCTGTCCTGCCCCACCCCAGGGAAGACACTGATGGCCATCAATACTGTCCCATGGTAACCATGTTAGATCTCTACTAGGCACCTACTCTGGGGACACCATTACACCTAGACTGGATACTAAAATTGTGGCTTTGGGAGAGGGCCTGAAATCATCTCCGATGTTGGAGCATCCTGGGGTGGATCTGTCCATCTCTCAGCCCTAAGGGCTGTGGCACATTTCACAGAAACCATGCACTGCTGCGGCTGTGACCTTTGCAGCTACGAGGTAAGGCACAGGCTGGACAGACCGGGAAGAAGATCTTGGTGACAAGCACGAGCAATGAGGGGGGCCAGCTTTGCAGGTGGGAAGGCATTTACAGCCTTGAAGCAGAGGTTTGGGGCCTGTGGTTCACTCACCTCTTCTCTCACCTAGAATTATCACACAACTCACCTATGGCCATAAAGAGATCATTTACTTGGTGGTTGGATTTTGCAGATGTCTCCATGAACAGGAGGCCTTTGGTCCTTGCAAACTCTTCCACCTCCTAGGTGGAGACAAGCAGAGTTATTCCCCAGCTCCCTCTCCAGCTGCTTGCTTGGTTACAGTGGCATTTCATGGCAGGTCAGTAATTGCACAGGGACTTTGGAGGTGTCTGAAAGCTTTTTAAATTCTCAGCTTTGTTAGGACATATCCCAGTGCTTTCTGGTGAAGGGGTGATGAGGGGGCCTGGGAGCCTCACCTCAGTGGCGACTTCTTGCTCAGTAGCAAGGTCCGTCTTGTTGCCCACCAAAGCAATGACAATTTCATCGGGAAGGAATTCCTTCTCCAGGTCCCTCAGCCACAGCTTTGCTGTCTTGAGTGTTTCCTGCAGAGATGGAGACAAAGCCACCTAGTGATCTGTTTTTTATGTAATCCCTTTGTTTCAGGCATAGCAAAGCTGCCATCAAACCAAAGGAGGTGGAAGAGGTGTGGTGGGAGACTTTGATTGCCCTTTCTGTCAGGGAAAGTCACTGGCCCTGAAACACCTTTAGGGGTAAATCAGCCTTGGATAGGATGTGCTGTTCCTGCATGGCAGCAGAAATCAACCCTGGGGTGGTGGCATGGCACTGCATGGGCATGGACAGCCCTTGAGCACATCCCAGGTGGGATGGTCATCTTCTCAAGTGGTGCTCTTGTACCACTTTATGCTCTATCAAGGGCAAACACCATCATCTGGACACCTCTGCCCCACCAATGCTGCTGCAGCATGGCATAGTTTTGGCATGGATGGGATCATCCCCTGCCTTACCTTGTTAGTGATGTCGTAAACGAGGAGAGCAGCGTGAGCACCCCGGTAGTAGAGGTGGCAGACACTGTGGTACTTCTCTTGGCCTGCTGTGTCCCATATCTCAAACTTGACAGTGGCTACCTCCAGATTGAGTGTCTGTGTGAAGAAGGAGCCTGCAAGCAAGATGCAGGGTGCACACTCACAGAAAGAGCAGAGAGCTCAGGTCTGCTGCCATGAGGTCAAACCCATCCTGAGGGCTGGTAACAATGTTCTAATGTACAAAACTGGGACAGGTTTCTCATAAGCACTAGCACCATTGATGGAATGGCAAGGCAGGATGGCATGGGGAAGCTGAGAGCCTTTCCTGGCAGTAGATCTGAGTGGATGGATGCCAGTTTTGATGTCAGATAGCTCTGAGCTTTGCAGAATAGCCCCCAGATAGAAAGCCACCTCCACATTGCTGTTGGGTCAGGCCTGTGAGAGCTGTGACTAGGAATATCCACTGAAAAGGGCTCCCACTGGAGGGGAGCCTCCATCCTTGCTCCCAGGGTGCAGATTGCTGCTTGTGGACCTGCCAGAGCCAAGGCAGAGGGACAAGGGGAGCCTTCACCTCCTCACCAGCTAGCTCTTCAGGCTCTAGGTGAGACCCTAAACTCTGTGCCTTCTTAGTGCAAAACCCAAGTGTATCATGTGAAATGAACATCTATAATGCCTAGGTGCTGTAGGGAGCTGTGCTGATATGAACACACAGGGAAGCCAGCTTGACCCCCACAGGTGTGTTGGCCTAAGGGAGGTTATAGAGGGAGCAGAGCTCTCATAGCTCTCCAGAAGACTTTCATCAAAGCATGAGCATGCATGTGGCCTGTCTTTGGATGTGGGTTGTTCAGCATGGCTTGTCAGGACAGGACATGCAGAGCATGGGGTTTGTAGCCTGGCCAGGCTGTGAGGAGGTCCATGTTCTCATCTCTGCAGGCAGGCTGAAGGAATGAGGCACTGCTGCGAGCCGACCATCAGGCAGTGCTGGGGAAGGGGTCCTCCCACAGCTGGCCACCTGCACCCCAGGCAGAACCTCCTTGCTCCAGCAGGACATTGAGTCTGGGGCAGCACGTGTTCAGGGGAGAGTGTACTGGGGTGTCTGAAGAGCTGTGAGGGCAGCACAGGACCAAGCATATGCAGGTCAGATGGGGCCACATAGTTTGGACCTCAGGTTTCAGTTATTTCCTTGCTCATCTGCTTCCAAAAGGCAGCACTAAGACAAACCTCTGCAGTTGGGATGTGGCTTTGCTTACAGCCTGGTGCTCAGGAAAATGGGCTGCGGACATCTGAAGGTGACAGCAATGGGCAGATCGTAACATGTTCAAAAGTGGGTCTGTGCTACTGCAGGATATACCAAACTGTTCTCCTGCACCCCACCCTGCTGCAAGAAAGGGCATCAGGCCTGGTCTCTTGTCCAGAGCCATCAAGCTATTGAAGCCACTCACTCACATCCCACAGTTGGCAGCGACTCCATGAAGTCATTTTTCACATATCGGTAGGCCAGGCTTGACTTTCCCACAGATGTGCTCCCCAGAAGAACCACCTTGTAGATGTATGTGGGATAAATCCCATCCAGGGAGGTGTCTGGCATTGCCTTCTGTGCCATGCCCTGCAAGGAAACCAACTCTGTTCAAAACATGTCTTCAGTGATCCAAGGGCCATCAGCCGAGCCTCCTGTATCAACTCCCAGCCAGTGGCAGTGGGGCAGGTGGGGTTTAACCTCAAAATAGGCTAGAACAAAACCATTAATATCTTGAAAAAAAATTTTAATACCTCAAACCCTCTGCCATTGTCAGTTATGACAAGAGGGTGGAGATCTTTAGGAAGAAACTTGATGCAAGAGGTCTTTTTGGATGCAGACAAGGAGATTGGTTTGGGTGCATCTCCTTTAAAGAGAGGAGATGCTGGGGAAAGTTCATGGCAGAGGGACATCACTTATGGGTGTGCCTTGCTCTTGAGCACACCTTCTTCACCAAAGTCCTGGTGAAGAGCTTAGGCTGATGTTCCATTCTTATTAGAGTATTTGTTAGAAGTTATATCAGCAAAGCATAATTCAGGCTGGAGGTGACCTCAGGCACAAAGGTGATGCTGCTATCAGCTTGTGAAGGACACTGCCCAGGGGCCGCTGGGTACCCCAAGAGCTGATGGGCTTTGTGGCAGCACTGCTTCAAGGTAGTGTGTTGCTTGCAGGGTGTAAAATCAGGAGTGAGAGGACCTGGCCCAAGCACCCTCGAGGAGAGCAGCACAAAAAGCAGATGGCACACACTCCTCCATCATGGATTGAGAAATTCAGAGTAGACCAAGCCCATGAAGTCTCATGCCCTTGTGACCATTGCACCATGGAGTGTGACTCTGCATCAGTCAGAGTGGAGCTACGCTGTGTGGTGACTGGGGATGGCGGGAGAGCATGGCCAGAAATAACAGTGGTCGCCTCAAGCCTGACTTGAAAACAGCTGCTGCAAAGTGTTGGCCATACGCTAGGAAGAGGATGGTTGGTGTGAGCCCACCTGGGTGGTATGTTTCCCTTTCTCCCAGCCTTAAGCTCAAGGAAGCACTGCTACCTCACTGTCAGCAGGAGCTGCCAGCACAGGGTGGCAAATAACGCTGTCTAGCAGCTAGCCAAATTCTTGCCCTGGCTTCTCCTTGCAGAGCTCCTCCTCTAGAATTACTCATTTCACATGGAGAGCTATGCAGGAAAGAGTGAGGTTCATGAAGAGCTTGAAGATAAAAGGTCATGAGTTGTTGAACTGAGCAGGAGAGGGCATGAGATGACCTTGCATGCATTTGTTACCTCACACACAGTAGCAAAGGGGAAATAGGCCACGAGCAAGCCTGCAACTGCTGTGTGCAGAGACGAGATGTGCCTTCTATACAGATCTAATCTTCTAATAGCCAAGGACAGCAGAGGAGCCTTGTGAAGGATGCTGAAATGCTCATGTCTAGTTGCTGATTCCTGCCTTTGTGTCCTGACCCTCCCGCCACTATTGCAAGCCAGGGTGAAGAGCCTCCCATGCCAGGGTGAACACTGCTGGTGAGGCGTGCTTTTGAAGAAAGCCCTGGCCAGCCAGGGAGCAGGGACCTGCAAGACTTATAATGAAGATCTAGTGCAATTACTCCAATTCCTACCTGGAGCTCACAGGAGTTTGCCATGCATAGCTTGCAGGTAAGCAACAAGTACCTTTATAAAGACATAAAGGTAGCTCCTGGCCCAGGAAGGTCTCTGCAGCTCCCTTGTCTGACAAAAGCCTCTTGTTCCTGCTCATCCCATGTCTCCTTCATTTTGCCTGCCTTCTCCCTGCAATCTGGCAGGCTCCAGACCTTTAATTCTTTGCCCTTCCCTGAGCCTATTATCAAAGCAGGCTGTCATTAAGAGCATTCATCAGTGCTGGCTGAACCCAGGTCTGTATCTGTATCTCCGCCCCTCTGAGACGGGCTTTCACACCTTCAACAAACAGGCATAAAATCTTGTCTGCCAGTGCGTACAGCTCAGTGATGAAGAGTGGGATTGCAGCTTGTGTAGAATAGCTAGGTACTGACAGGCTTTAGTTTGTTCTTTTTAAGCAGGAGGAAGATAAATCCTGCCACCAGCATAAGGCTGTGCTGCTTCTGGTACTAATTACATACATTTTCCTCTTTGTAGGCCTGGAAATAAGACTTGCTCTCCTTTCTGGGAAGTTACATTAGCTACCATAGGTGATAAGCCATAAAACTCTAGGGAAGCAAGAGGCTGCATGAAAAACACCACAAGATTGTCTCCCGCAAACTCAGTTTCTCATTATTTCACTCTGCTGCTCTCTGTTTAACCCTAGAAGGCTGTATTGATGCTGGAACTAAGCTCACCTGAGAATTCCGGTAATGACAGACATTTCCTTGCAAACTTTTCAAGCCAGCAAGCACCTATTAGAGACAGTGGGGTTAGGCTAAAGCTCATTTGAAACTGTTTCTTTTCCATGTTAAGAGGTAAAAAGTGAGTCTTCCTTTCAACCTTAGAAGAACAGCAAGGAACCATAACAACTGGCTTTATTCCAACTCAATGGAAAGCTGGATTTAGGGGAAACAGTTTTCTTTGGCCTTTTTTTTGTTATTGTTGAAAAAGGAGCATACAGACTAAAGCCCGGTGCTTGCTGGCTAAGGGACATAGGAAAATTCCTCCAGACATCTCAAGGGGCTGGTAGTCACCCTTCTGTGGCTGCTCCCTGCCCTGGGGAAGAGACTGTTGTTGGTAAGACCCAGCTTAGAGTTATGGTCAGCTCTGCAAATTCATGATGCTGCTCCGGCAGGGTCACTAATCCCTGCTCTGGGTGCAGATGATGGTGTTGCTGCCTTGCAGCAAGCAGCATCCCTGTTCTCCCAGCTTGCCGACAAAGCAGAAGCTTGTTTTTCATCTGGAAACCTCCTGAATTTCCCAGGCTGAGACTGACTGAATGTATGCAGGAGAAACATTTAAAGCAGCTTTCCCACTGGTTTCTGTGAGTTCAGGCCCAGCAGAGTGCACCTGCATGCTAGAAAGCTGTTGTTGGTGTAACTAGAAGGTAAATCAACTAAGTTTGATTTATCTCACTGCAAACTCCATACTCTGAAGATGTCACTGATGCTTCTGTGCAAAATGGCCTTAGGAAATTTCCCCCATGCAGGCTCTGAAAGGCTGAGGTGTAACCTGAACTGAGGCTGCCTAGATGCTGGGTTTTGGGGCTTGTTAGTTGGATCTCGGCAAAGAATAACTCAGCAATTTAGGGAGCAGCAGCAGAGGTGTTACAAGTCCTATCCTCATATCTAGAACCACACTGAGGGGCAGGGAAAGCTGAACCTGCTCAGATTCAATATCAAGAGCCAGAGATTAGTCTAGATGAGCATTTCTCTTCAATCAATTGTAAAAATCCTGTTGGTGGATTTAGTCTCTAGATAGAGCTTAGTATTTTGTGACAGCTGCATCTAGCAGCAGATATCTGGGGCAGGTTGCTGGTCTTACACTTACCTAGAAGATGGGCACCGAAATGGCCACGACGCAGATCATTTCTTGCTTCCTAATGGAGGATTAAGCATTGCTGCACCCAGGAAGTTATGTTCTCAGACAGACACCCCGGTTTCCCCGCCTCAGTGTCTCCTCTCTCCTTCCTGTGGGCAACAGGTCGGTACACAGAGGCAGCTCCAGCCAGCATTAGCCAGCTTCCCCTGTGGAGCCCACTGGTTTAATGTAAATCAACTTAAAAGTAATCCGTTTGTTGGGTAAGGCGGTGCCAGATCAGTGGAATTGCACTTGAACTGCCTGCCCTCATTGTTTCCAAGAAGGAACTTGACAAATCTGGTTGTGACTCAGTTGTTTATAATTAGCAGGAAAGTGGACTTGATCTAAGGAGCATCCTTTCAAACTCCTGTTTTATGGGCATAAATGTGCGTAATGAAAAACAGAACCATGAGGTGGCAGAGTAGATATTTGCACTGGAATGCAACAACAAGGGCTTGGCTTTTGCCACTCCATAAATTAGCATCGCTGCAGTATTTTTAACCTGGGGTGGAGAGATCCTGGTATATCTATTTTCAGGGGATAAGCCTTTTATTTCCAAAGGAAAACAGTTTAAAAAAAAAAAAAGAAGCACATATCTTTGGGGATGGAGCTACTGAGAAGTGTTATTTAACTTCCTGGGAAATTACTGATGTTTAAGTCTAATGATGTCCAAGCTTTTCTAAACCACAAGCTCTAAGAAGATTCTAAAACCATCAAAGACATTTGCTGTGTTTCTGCAGGGGTACCGCAGTGAACAAAAACCACAGTAAATGAACTCCTCAGAAAAAACCAGGATCCCAGTGCTACCCATGTATGTCTGCAGTATCTAGCCCTAAAATTTTTGGATATGATGTTTTAAGGTTCTTTTACATCTAGATTTTTTTTTTTCCCCTGAATAGCGGTCACACACCTACTTCCCCAATTAACTTCTACTATTCATGTCAAAGCACTCCTCTGCTTTTGGGATCCTCCTCTTACCTGCTAAACCTCTTGCAGTGCTGGTGTAGGAGCGTGGCCTCTTGGAAAGTTTGCCAAAGTTACCAGGAGATACAAAAATCCCAAATGCCAAGAATCAATGTGTAAACAGTGTTCAATTTACATAGCACCAAGTTTTCAATGCAATCAACCCTCCTCAAAGCTAAGAGGAACAGAATAAGTGTCATTAACTGCAGCCTGAGCAGGTTGAGGAAATAATCAGCAATAAACAGGGACCAGCCTGGGCTGTGGGTGAGACCAAGCGCTCTGCCAAGACCTTTGCAGCAGCTCTTCAGCTGACTGAGAGGAGGGGGGTAGGACAGAGGGCTTCCTAAGTCTTCCTAAAATCTCTTCCCTTGGGCAGGGACTCACTGAGGACAGTGTCACCCTCCCCAGTGGATGCCCCTTTGCCATTGGGATGTGTGGTTGCTTCCTGGTGAGAGAATGAAGAGTCCTGGGAGCTTATCTGGGAAAGGCACCTTGGAGATGGTGGGTTGGGGCTGGGGCCTGCCTTGCAGGAATTTGCCCGGTGGAGGATGTCTTTACCTTCCTGAAGCCTTGTTCTCCTTCTGGTGCTCCAGTCTGCAGTGTCAGGGGTGGTGGGATGACAGCCCCGTCCTTCTGCCTGAGCCTCTCTGTGCCGGGGCAGATAAAAGCGAAACTATCCAGCAGCTCCTGGGGAGCGGTATCAAAGGTGAGAGACAACTGGAGATCAGTGAACCTTAGACCTGCTGGCAAGGCGGGACCACAGGGCTGTCGTCACACCAAGCAGGACTGGTGGCCATCCCTCCCAGCTTCCCATGCTGGGGTTTGGTGGTGGGTCTGGATAAATGGGTGGATGGGTTTTCTCCCCATGCCTCAGGGTCTGAGGTCAGCCTGGCTACCAGGGGCATGGGGGAGAAAAGCAGCTTACACCCCACCACAGGAACTTGAGGACCAGTGAGGGCTGGGTGCAGGGCTGCCCAGGGCCACGGCATGCCAGGGATCTGGCCTTCTCTGGGTTTTTATAATACGGCAATTTCTGCTGACACATTTTAGACCTGGCTTTGGTCTTGTGCCAGGATACAGTCTCAGATAACTTGGGCCAAAGTGATTTGTTCTCAGGAGCACGGCTGGTTTACCAACTGGTAGGAGATAGCACACCAGCTTCTCTTGCAAAGTCTTTCAGCAGACAGCTGGGGAGATGCAAAGCAAGCAAAAACTGAGCACTTGGGCTTTTACTGCCTTTTAATTACAGTAATAGCTAGTTACCACAGGCAGCTGGGGCTTGGTGCTTTGGAGAAGGCTGCTCTTGTTAAAGCTCTAATATCTTGAGAGAAATCACTGCGTGTTAATGCATTGGGATAACAGGTCTGGAGTGAGAACGGGAAGATCTGATAATTAAAAATCTAAATGAAGTTAGTTTTGGTATTTCTGTCACTCATCTTGTCATAGTCAATGTCTTTCCTTCAAGTAAAAGCTCCTAAAGTTTTCCGGAAGTGCAACAGGCTTTACAAAACCTGGCCCTGATAGTTATAGAGAGGCAGGGTGAAAAGCAGGAGTCCTACAGGCAAGCTTAAATAAAATGTCATCCCAGTTTTGAAATGAAGAGCATGTCTTGTGACTTCCAAGGCTGGACTGATGTGGCTTGATTCCTTCCCACTTCTAAGAGGAAACACCCCATACAGACACTGGAGAGTTGTGCAGATGTCACACTAGAGCAGTGCCCCCACCAAGTGGGATCACCACGAGAAGTCATGATCTGCAAGCCAAATGAGAGCATTTCCCTTCATCTGGGAACGTGTCTGCGCAGATTTACACCATCACAGCAAAACTGGCTGGAGTGCATTCACATACAGCTCCAGCCTGGGAGCAGATCTGACCCTGCACGCAGCTTTTTTGCCAAAGGGAAGGAAAGCATCACCTTCCCAGGTAGCTCTGCAGAGGCTGGAACAGGATTTGGGGATCCCTTGAAGATATTTCTCACAACTCTATGAAAATCCCAATTGTTTGTGGCTGGTAGCATTTTTTTCCCAGCACAGAAGCAGTTTAGGCGCTCCCATCCTTCTCCCACAACTTGTTGCACAAGGCTGTGCTGTGAAATGAGCTGATTTAACCCCCGCTTTTTTTCTTTCATTCTCCAGGGCTTTGGAGAGATCAGTTCTTCAGTGAGAGTCTCAGCATGACCCTGTGGATAGTTGCCCTGGCACAGCAGAGGTGTAGAAAGGTGTTTCAGGGTTTGGGAAGGGTTGGGCACATGGATACCTTAGGCTGGGATTGCTGGAGCAAGAATCCTTGCCCACAGCAATGAATGATGCTGAAAGGCAGTCTGCTCCCGTTTACCCACGCTTTTGGACCTACAAGCTACAGTAACATCATGCGCCCAAACTAAGCATCTAGCCATTAGTAGAAAACAGGCTCTGGGTCTTGGCTGGAAGGCTTTGAACCCTTATGAAAGGATTTCTTTGTAGCAGCTAAAACTAACTTCATTTCCAATTTGCGCCGCTGCAATAAGCACTTGTCTCGTGCTCTGCTATTTTCATACCAGTCTCATCTGCCTGAGCAGATGCTACGTCTCAGATGCCTTTATTAAGGGCTTTTATAAAAGGAGGTTGTGTAAGCGAGATGTCCACACAAAGGACTATGATCTGGCTGCTGTAAATGCCCCTGAGTCCTCTGGAATTTTGTGGGCTGGGACATCTGCCTCCCTGACGGGTCCTTCTCTGCTCCTGCTGAGCCAGATCCCACTAGAGGGCACAGCTCCCCTATGATTTAAGACAACAGGAATATCTGAGGCTCCCGAGTCTCATTTCTGAACAGAGTAACCGAATAGACACCAGTAAGTGAAAGTGACAAAAGAGGGAGTGAGGTCTCCTTCCAGAACCACATCTGGACAGCCAGCTTTTCTTGGCTCTGTTCTCCCTGCAAGAGAGATGTGGGCCTTGGTGATAAATATCGCTGCGGTGTCAGGAAGCCAGATCTTTCTCGTAGTCAGCCTGCCTGCTTCTTCAGGCTGTGAATATCTTGCTGTCTTGGATGTTCAGGACCAGATTTTCTTTAGTAGCTAGTGGTTTGCCAATAAAGACTGTGGCTGCACCAGGACTGGATCAGTAAAGCACCCAGAGTGACCTGTGTGAAGCCAGGGATGCCTGCTGCTCAGCTGTGCCTGTGCAGTGAAAGGTTCCTTACCTGAAATGAACTTTACTGGGAAAAACTGGGCATTGGTGGTTGATCCAAGGTTAGGGATTGCATTTAATTTTATGCTTGCCTGATATAATTATGCCACAGGCATTTGCAGGACAGGTCTGGCCACAGTGGTGGTATGGATCAAATACTCCAGACTGGCAATCCATGATCTGAGCACCTGCAACCTCCTTGTAGATCTTCCCCAACTGCTCCACCTCAGCCTTTTCCTTTGATTTTTAACTGTGGAAATGGTGACATTTCAGTAGTGTGCAGAAATGCCAGAACAGGTCAAAATAAAACTCCTAGAGTAAGCATGCATGAATAATTCCAATAATCTTGTATTTCTGGCTTTGCCAGCTATGTAATTTTGGGTGGATTGCCTCTTCTTCCCTCTTTCTCTGAGTAAAAGGAGGCACAAGGACACAGATCTTTGCAGATCTTTCTGGAGCCGTTTGGAAGCTCCTGGAGAGCTCTTTATCAGTGCTTGTACACAAGCAGTCCTTGGTTCTTCTTGACTCTGACTGCTGTGAGGAAGCCTTAGCTCATCGATATGAGTGTTGTAAATCATCCCTCACATAAGGAAGGGCGGTTGGGTGGAAAAGGCAGCAGGGTCAGGTAATAAGGAGCCTGCACTGAGCTGAAAACAAAGACTAAAACCTCAGCTTTGCCACTTGTCTACCATCCTCCTGTGGGAAGAGTTACTTTGTGCCCCCTGACTTGTTTCTCTAACCCCCCTTGGCTTGTCCACTCGGTTTACATATGCTCCCTGATGTGCTCTGTGTAGGCAGCCCAGCGCAGGAGGGCTGATCTCCATCGAGGCTTCCATGCTGCTGAACCAACACTAAGACCTTGTGTTGCTCGGAGATTGTTACCTGCTTAGCCTCGGCTTGAGCATTATTGGACCCTGGAGATCCCTGATTACCATTAAGTTGTTCCTGATGGGTCTGTTTTAATGCAAAATGCTCCTATTCCTTCTATTTAGCATGTTTCAAGAGCACAGCTGTGGTCTGGACAGCCCTGCTCAGCTGAACACTGTTTGTGCCACTTGCTTGGGCACTTCCAGGTTCTTGTTTTCTGCTCACATCACAGTGCTGACGCACCATTTCACGTGGGAACAGGTGGATATGACCTCCCTCCTGAATTTGGGTGTTCTGACAAGGAACAGCCACAGGTACTCGAGTGTATTTTGGCTGCCCAGATTATACCATGGGCACTGCTGTCCTTGCCTCTTGCTCTCTGAAGAAAATGCCCGAAAGCACAAGTTGCTTTTCAGTTTGTTTTTTTATATATATTTTTTTCCTCCTGCTGCTGGGGGATGTGGAGGAGCAGAAAAAAATGTGTTATTTACACTGCAAGGGCTTTATGAAACTTTTCTGACTTAAGGCTCACAGGTGGGGCTTGCTAGAGCTGCTTTAAAGTTACACTGGTACGGATTGAAGCAGCAGGGATAGAGCAGTGTGAGCTCACTAGATATGGTGGCCTGGAAATCTTTGTTTTTTCAGAAAGCTGCACATCTATAGTGCATATGTATGCAGGTATTTTAGAAAGTGTGGGGTGTGTATTTGATAGCGTCTGAATCCCGCCACTGTCCTGTGCTGTAAGTTGGTGGCTTCAGGGCTCTGAACTGCACTAAAAGCCCACAGTGGCCACAGGCCACTGCTGACCTGATGTAAAGCCTCTGCTGCTGCAAACTGCTCTATATTTAGGATATATATATATATATATAGGCTCTGAGGGACTGCCTGTATATCACCAGGCTTTCCAAGAGCGTCACCTGTTGCCTTGATGCTGTTGCAAAGCCAACACTGTATCTATTGTGAGCTCTGTCTAGCTGGAGAGGAGTGAGGTTATGGTCAGTGTTAGCAGCTGGCAATGGGCATGTAGAACCCAGAATTAATGGTCATAGAAATGTGCATTTAGTTATGACTTTGCCTAAGTGATTTTGGCTCCTGGACCAGCTGTAGGACAGGCAACTTGTCTCTCTGCACCGCCAGCTTCTAAGGAACCAGTCACTTGTGTGCGAGTATATATAGCATGCCTTGCTTTGGGGATATAACTATTTTGGTTCAGCTGGTATTGCTATAAATGAGCTCACTGCTCAGAGGTCCATCTGTGGTCCTGACCTTCCTCTCACAGAGCAGCTCTCCTCACTGTGCTCCTTTGAGCAGGGGGTCTGGGGAGCCCCTGGCCAGCTTTGAGAGAGGTGGGCACGCTGCCTCTCGCTGAGCAAGCCAGCCTGGTCCGTGTCAGCAGCAAGCAGATACAAAGCCTCAGAAATAAGCTGGGGCTTTTCTATTTTTAAAAGCCTGTTTGTTTCAAGAAGAAACATCTACAAACATGGTAAGCAAAACGAGTTCAAAATATCTGGTCCATCCCAAGGTCAGAACAAATCACTTTCTCAAAACTGTTCACCATACCTGTGCTGTTAAACTTGTGATCCCTTGTTTGTGTGGTGGTTCTCATAAAAAAAAACATGGCTAAGAAGATAATCACAGAGGCCTGGCTTAGGATGGAAATGCTTTTTCTAAGCATCCTGGTCTTTGCTGTTTCTCCTTTCTGTGCCTGCAGTAATGTCATGAACTGATGCAATAAGATCAACTCCTGTAGCCTGAAGACCCAAGGTAGCCCACTAGTGATCACAGTCTATGTCTATTACTATCAACAGGCAATGTCTGTTGCTGCTGCAATGGAGCCTTAAAAGATCATTTTGTCAGTTTTGAGAATGAAAAAAGACTGGGCTCCTCACTGTTGCACTGACAGAGAGTTAAGAAATACTTTGAGGAGTTGCAACAATGAACGGATTATTTACACCAAGGCTTGAAACCGAGCCTGCTGTGCACTGCTTCAGGCTTCTAAAATGCTAGTCTTCCTGTATTAATTATTAACATCACTGAACACTCCAGAGATTGGCTTGGAAACATTAAACAAGCTTAATATTAATGGCTCCCAGATGAAAAGTGATGGTGAACACTAGCATGTGCTAAAAACCAAGAAGGGAAAATGACTACTGACTACAATAAACACGTCAAGTATAGCGGGATTAAATTACAGAAAGAATACAAGTGTGAACCACAAGAAAGGCTTGCCTATGTTATTGCCTGCTACCTGTTTGAAGAGATGGGTAAAATATTGTTTATATCTTTGAAATTACCCTTGATGGGTCACAATAAATAGCTTTGAGGCATAAGGATGTGCTGTGGTGGGAAACACCTGCCACACAGCTCCATACTCTTGAGAGGAGCGATGCTCTGGCTGGGGACTGTTGCAGGCAGCTGCCTGCTCACGGTGTTTAACTGCTAGGCACAATCCCTCACCATTTATAGGGGATTTCTCAAAACTTGTTTAAGGTTGCTGTGAACAGCCCCTGCCGAGGATGCTGGAGGTGGGGTGGAAAGAGAGATGAAAAGCAGTCAGTGTTCCCTGTTAGCGCATGGAGCAGTTCTGCTGTATGTTTTAAAAGTAAAATGTCACTTTTGTGAAAGGTACAGGTGGTTTACTGAAGAAATAGTAAAAACATACACATTGAATGTTTTGCTTATCCCGAACTTCATGTTCTCTTCTACTCAGCAGACCTTGGTGAGGACCACCATCCGCAAGTGCAGCCCACCTTGCCAAGAAAGCTGTGATGCAGAGACCTTTGGCTCTAGCTTGGGTACCTAATTTCAAAGGGAAAGCCAGCTCCCGAAGGGTATGGAAACGAAGGAAGCAGTTCTGTGAAATAAGAGACACTGTTATCTAATAAGGTGCAGGTTTCACAGCGGTTTCGATTATTAAAGCACTTCAGTGCTCTCTTCCACATGCATAGTCTGGTGCCTACCCTGAGTTCCATGTGCTGCTTTTTTGCCAGTGGGGATATCACGTTTGGGACGGACCTTGACCTCCCCAATAAACTTGGTGGCAACTGGCCAGCTGGACCAAGCTAGTAGTCTGGGACTGGTGCACGCTTACAGAGTGATCACACATGTTCCCTTAGGAAACTAGGCTAAAAATGGCTGTAGGCGGTACCTTTCTATGCAAAGAGCTATAGAGGAGCTCAGTGACAGCCAAAAGTTGCTCCCGGCTCAGTAACCTCCCCCCGAAGTGTTTCATCTCTCTGTGTTTGAGAGACAGCTGTAATGCATGCAACTGAAAACGGTTTGCTGGTGCTTGGAAAGAGAAATATTTAAGTAATGCTGTCTAGCACAGACTTGGAAAGCTCATGTGGGTGTGAATATAATTTTTTTTCCCCCTGGAGTCCCCACCCAGCTTTTGGATGTATAGTACAGACATGTTCATTGGGCATTTTATGATGGGTTCTGCCTCTCTGTGCTTTGCTGCAGGCCGGTGGCTGCATCGTAGTCTTGCTTTTTCAGGTCATGTCTAAAAATCTGGCTGTTTTTCAGCTGGTTCTCAGTTTTGTGGACTGGCTGTTACAGGCATGGTCTGTATAGGCACAGGAATAGAAATTGTTTCACCTGTATGGACCTCAGCAACCTCATACAATGCCAGCCACTGCTGGAAGAGTAGTAAAGCAGTTGTTCTGTTACACAGAGGTGAAATGAGTCATCTGTTGCCAATAAACTAGGAAGGAACAAAGATGCCTCAGGGGGTGGAGGGAACCATTATCTGCCATTACCTAGAGCAACCCCTTTTTTAATTGAAACATGTATTAAAAATTATTTTGGGAATTTCTAATTAGTTGAGTTGAGCCACTAAGGCACTCAGGATGTTTCAGAAAGTTGAACTAGCAGCTGTCCCAAAAGAGGCCATCGCAGAGGAGTGTCCTTCCTGCCTTTCCCCTCTGCCACCACAGCTACAAGGACAGGGAGGATGAAAACTTCTGTAGAAATTGAGGTTGAGCAACAAAGGCGGTGTCTGTCAATCGCTGGGGAGATGCCTCCTCCTAACAGTGCCTACATGGCTTAAGGCTGGAAACCCTGAGCTAAGTAGCTGTATCTTGAGTAGCTGCCCTTAGGGAAATTCACAGTTAGGAAAGGCAGAAGGCAAAAGGAAGGACAAGCAGAGATTTGTGGCTGAAGCCATTCTGTTACTGCCTCTGGCATGTGTTTCCAGCCTGGTCCTTGACTAGCCGTTCAGCCGGCTGTGGGAGTTGGGGCTTTCCAGATGCAAGCACACATTTTGCTTTCTGTCCATTTTGGGGTATTCAATGTTTTTATTTTATTTATTTATTTTTACACGCAGCTGAAACAAAAGGGTTTTGCAGCAACTCGTGTTTGGTGGAAAAAAAAATTCTTTTAATTGTTTCTACATTTAGAGGGAAAACTAAACATTGGAGAATCTGACAACACTTGCCTGACTGTTTTGGCTCTTTGTTGATGGAGAACAGAGGAACTAATTTCTTCACACTCCTAGAAGGAAGGATCAGAAGGGCTTTAGTGCTATAATAATTAATGCTGCAGAACAGCCCATGGGGGAAATTGCAGAGCCCGGTAACTGGTGCAGGGCTGGGCTGGGGTGCAGTCACTAACAGATGAGTTGGCTTGAGGGTGCAGGGAGAGCACGCTAGGCAGATGAGTCAGTCCCACATGCCATCCATCAGTCGCGCGCAGAGAAAAACAGGAGTGCTATAGGGATGCCAGAAAAAATGTGTTATGACTTAAAATCAGATGCACCAGTTCTAACATACTGTGACATCTGAAGTGTTTTGTCTCCGTTTCCGCTCATGTTTTGTCACCAGTATCTTCTTTCACTTCCCAGTTTAGGCAAATTTCCTTATTTCAGGAAACTATAATGACCTGCCTTCCTGCCCTGCTAGTGATTATCACAGCTGGAATCTGAAACCCTTCAGCACTGGCATGGCTTATTTTAGGTAAAACAGGAATTATTAGCTGACTCCACTGGTTTGCTGCTGTTCTGTGTAGGTGGCTGACCAGAGAGGTGACAGGAGATAAGGTAGTGATGCACGGCTTCGGTTCATAATGCAGAACCATCAGACATCAGACCCAGGTGCTCTTCTGTCTGATGTTAAGTGGTTGGAACTGTTCACTGGGAAGAGAGGTGGCAATTTTTCATTTTACAATAAAATAGGTGAGTGGAAAATACCTCATCTCTGACAAGCGTGAAAGATGGTTAGAAGCAGAGCTCTGCTGCTCTTGAGAAAAGGG
This sequence comes from Coracias cyanogaster, assembly GCA_033124195.1. Taxonomy (NCBI): domain Eukaryota; kingdom Metazoa; phylum Chordata; class Aves; order Coraciiformes; family Coraciidae; genus Coracias; species Coracias cyanogaster. The sequence continues at coordinate 18,389 of JAVSBS010027403.1, forward strand.
GTGTTTTGTTTCTGATTTGTGCTTTGGATGAATCTGGATGGATTTCCCCAGGGACAACAAACAGCACCTCCTTCTCCATCTTCTGCTCCAGCTGAGGGAGTTAAACTGTGATGTGGTTCCACATACGCTTTTCCAAAAATGATGTTCATATGCCATTTTACAGAACA
>JAVSBS010027403.1:18655-28835 GCA_033124195.1 Coracias cyanogaster
CAGCATGACTAATTAGTGCAAGCACTTGATCTGCTACAAACAAATGGCTGTTTTTAGACCATGTGTTGTGGCTATACTTTACTGCAGTCCAAAACAACTGGAGTTTAAGAAAACCTGCAGGGCCTGACTGGAAAATGTGGCTCAGCTTAACTCTGCAGCATTTGGGATGGGAGTGGACAAGGCCACACAGCATGGAGCAGACAAACGATGGCGAAAATCAAAGAAGCAGGCAGCGTCGAGCCCTTGTAGCGAGGCCACGTGACTCCCCGCTCTCGTGGCTACGCACTGTCAGCGGGGCGAGGACACCGGCACAATGGCAGGAGGAATGCTTTGATATATTAATCCCAAAGTGATGCTGAGCCAGCTCCTCAGCTGCTTCAGCTGATGTAATGCATTGTTTTTGCCGAAGCCATCCTGATTTTGTCTGGCTGAAGGACTAACTAACTAGTTCAGACTGGTTTTTTGGACAGATGTGGAGACTGTGTTCCCAAATTAAATACGCATATTGATCTCATGCCTTTCTGAAAGGCTGAGAGAGTTGGGGTTGTTCAGCCTAGAGAGGAGAAGATTCCAGGGAGACCTTCTTGCAGCCTTTTAGTACTTAAAGGGGCCTAGAAGAAAGATGGGGACAGATTTTAGCAGAGCCTTTTGTGACAGGACAAGGGATGATGGTTTTAAAAATAGGGAGACTTAGACTAGAGAGAAGGAAAAAATTTTTTATGCTGAGGGTGGTGAGACCCTGGCCCAGGTTGCCCATAGAGGTGGTCGTTGCCTCATCCCTGGAAACATTCCAGGTGCGTTTGGCCCGGGCTCTTAGCAACCTGATCCAGTTGAAGCTGTCTCTGCTGGTGGCTGGACTACATGACCTTGAAAGGTCCCTTCCAACCCAAACCATTCTGTGATTCCACCCAGGCTCTGGGAAGAAAAGGCAGGGGGTATGTAGGTCTTGTCACTGTAGTACCCAAGTGTCCCTCTGTCTGGTTTTATCCCCATAGTGCTTGAGGCAGGAAACAAGGAGTGTTTTCAGGCTAGGCAGAAGAGATGTATTATGTATTTTCTTCTGAAAATAGCCTGGGGCCCTCTTAAAACTTAGCTTTTTTTTTACACAGCAAGAGGAGAAGCCAAAGGAGGAGAAACAGCCAGATTTTGCAGCTCACTGCAGTGCTGCAGCAGGCTGGGAATAGCAGATAGGAGCACAGATAGCAAATGGCAGACTATAACAGGCTGCCTTTGTGAGCCAGGCATGGCAATCAGTCGCTACTCAGCAGCCTAGGGTAGGTTTGGCTCCCTGCAACTACAGCTGCTGTGGAGCTGGCCTCGCTTTGCTTCACGCTGAAATGCTCTGAGCCATGGCGCGTCTGCTGCTAATCAGATTAGGTCCACAGAGGCTGCGTTGAGAGAGTTTCCAGTTTTAGCCCGAGATGGGCAGTTTTCAGTGAGCGTGGTGACAGTTTGCAAAGTGCAGGTATGTTCCCTGCTTGGCATAGTAACGGAGAGTTTGCACATGTTGGTGAAGTTGGCTTTATGTCCTCCAAACAGGACCATCAGCGGAGCCAGGACAACCTCTCTGGAGCTGTTGCAGCGTCAGCCCTGATGAATATTCATGTCCCAAAGTTAGTGAAAGGGGAGAGAGCCCATGGTGTTTGGATTAGTGCTTGTGAAGGCAGACAGACTCTCAGTATAGTTCTTACCGCAGACTTAACATACCTCATCCTAGCTACCCAAAAACTGCTTTTGGATGCACGTCCAGAACTTTGGCAAGAAACCTCTGATTTCCAGACTACAATTATATACAGTCTGTTTAGCTGTATGCTTTTGTGCTAACTTGGCTCTGAGCTTTACATAGCGTCATCCCCACCCCTCTTCTCCAAAGCAGTTTATAGAAAAGATATGCCTTTGGCTAGACAAGCCAACCCCTTCTTATCTCAGGAAAGGTGCTCCTGCTGCTTATCTTAGGAGATTTTCTTTCTACAGCCATGCAAGTTTGAGTTCTTAACATGGAAAAGCAGACTTGCAGACACCATTTTAGGTAAGGTCTTATGGATGGTTGTGCAATGGTATAAATATCTGCATCGGTAGACCCCTGTCCTGCTTTAACATTAATCGCAATTCTTTGGTGTTTGTGTTGTGATGGTGGCACGCAACCAACTTGTGACCCCAGTTTATGACCCCAGAACTTCCTCATCTTCCATCATTTACAGCAGATGAGATCATGAATTTAGTCCTTGACATGATAATTGCTGTCTGCTTGATTTCATTCCATGTATTTCTCAAGTCCTTAACCTCTTCTCGTTCTTGTATGACTTTATCCTCCTTTTTTGGTGATGCTTCATGACACTGTGTCATCAGCGTATTTCATTAGTGCTATCCTAGTTGTGCCAAGGGGCTAATGAAAATGTTCAATGAAATCAACCCCAAGGTTAACCTTTGAAAAACTCCCTCCAAAGGAAGATTCTTCCTCAACTTTGAAAGAGATCCAATTCTGAGACCTCAAGATCCCTAAAGTGGCATCTTCAGTGACCTGTGAAAAATTTACAGATGGAAAACTATCTCTCATGACATGCCAAGGTGACTAGAGGAGGCCAGCAAGTCATTGAGAGGTTTTGGCAAGATGAAGACAACAAGCAAGCCCTCTTCAGAAAAAAAAAAACAAACGCATCTTTGGTACAGCAAGTAAGCTGCTGGTGAAAAAAAGGGAAGAAGATCATCATCTGCTGCTGCTGTGGGATATTTTTTCTTTCCAGTACTCCTATATCTTGGAAGCCCATCACTTTATGGACTGTATTCTCCTTGGTCAACCCAAGCTCATGGATCTATTTTCTGGACCACTTGGGAGGGTAGTTATCAGGCTTTGCTCTGATGAATTGCTGTGTGACTACAAGCCCCAGGCTAGACGTGAGCAAACGAAGCAAGGTTCCCCACATGCCAGAGCTCCACTGATGCAAACAGTGACTCTGCTGACTTGAAGGGATGAAGCAACAGTAAAGAATCTCATCCGGACAAAATCTGCACGGACACTACCAGTCTCCTGAGTCCTGTCTTGACACTGCTCAGATGTGGCAACAACATCTGAAAGGTTTTCCCAGGAGGTCTGATTTTCTGAAGAGCGTCATCCTAGGCTCCTTAGGAAGTCTAATAAAGTATAAGCTCTTTAGTTGCACCACTGTTTTTTTCTGCAGTATTTCAGTGCCAGCACATACTTGTCTGTGACGTAATTTTTTTCCATTAATAAATCCACAGACCCTGCAAGATACCACTGCTGTTATGTTTGCAAAATGTTCCAATGCTAATGGAACTCTGCTCATTTCACCTGTGACAGTGAGAAATATTTGCCTTCTAAGTGTAGGTTTTCTGAGGTATTTAAGCATTCTGTTCTCCTTGGACTGATGGACATCTTGTTAAAGGTGTCAGACTTCATTTATGGTTTGGCAGAGGCTGGGATCTTATGGAGCAGAGAGGTACCCCTGTGTTGGCCGTCAACCTGTTCTCCCATGTAACAAGTGATAGGACAAGAGGAAATGGCCTCAAGTTGTGCCAGGGGAGGTTTAGGTTGGACATTAGGAAAAATGGCTCCCCTGAAAGGGTTGTCAAGGCCTAGCCCAGGCTGCCCAGGGTGATGGTGGAGTCCCCACCCCTGGAGGGGTTTAAAAGCCGTGTAGATGTGGTGCTGAGGGACATGCTTTAGTGGTGACCTGGCAGTGCTGGGTTAATGGTTGGACTTGGTGAACTTAAAGGTTTCTCCTAGCCAAAACAGTTCTATGATTCTATGTGTTTTCTTGTAACACCATCAGCTAGCCACTAGATTCCCCTATCCTAGGGCTTGTGGTTAATAGAGATGTAATAATATTTCGCTGCACAGAATATGAACCCATCAATTTTATTAAGTAAAAGTGGTCCATTGAGTACACCAGCAGCAGTAATTTTAACAGCCAATTGCTTGTTCTGAACTGCAAGAGAGAGATTTTACAAGACGGCTTGGTTTAAGAGCAGTACAGAGGGAAAACTGTATCTTTGGGGGGAGCTCTGTATCCAACAGCATCCATGTACATGGGATATTGGAGAATGAGGTACGTATGATGCACTTAAAATAGAGGCCTCTGAAACTGGCACGGGATACTCAGACTTGTCCAAGTATCACGAATCACAGTTATGAGTCTCAAACAAACTGTGCCCCTGCTTTAACTTTGCTTGTTAAAATAAGAAATGTACATTTCAGTGTCTCATTATCAGCTGCACTCACTGCACTTCATAATGTAGCCAAAACTAACGCGTTTGAATCATTATTTCACATTTATTTGGACAAATTCTGTATGTATAGTATTTTTATAAGAAGATGGCTTATTTTGACTATATTAAAAGAAAAAATTACTATACATATCTGGAATGCAAGAAAAAAAGAGACGGATTTCTTAACACTGCAGCACACATTCGATGTGTGATTTGAAATCTGAGTGCAGTCACCCCATAGCTGCTTCTCTTCCAATTTCTCTGCTTTATTTTTAAAATTTCTTTTCTTTTTTTTCCTTCCTTTCATTTTTATAAAGCCTTCTCAGCAGCAGGTTTTTGCACATAAACCTGTCTAGCACAAGCCTCAGTCTGGGTATAAGGCCAAGCCCCTGCAAGGCTTTTCAGCCAGCAAGGCAAACAGCACCACTGCAAATCCTCCCGCGCCACTGAACTGGGAATTCCTCGCATGGATACAGTGATGCAGCTGCACAGGTGGCTGAAATCCCTGGGTAACATGGACCTAAAATAAGGCACTGCCCCGCCTCTTTAGCCAGAATTCCTCAAAGGGCAGGGGCAAACGCAAGGATAAGGGCTCAGGGAATAAGCTATGCACAGCCCGAAAGGGTGATGGTGCTAAGCCAGGTCTTGGGGAGGTGAGGTTGGAGCTGAGGTGGCTGAGGAAGAGAAGCCTGTGGGATATCTAGGAAAGTGGAGACAGCAAGGCCTCTGCAGCAGGGTCAGAGCTCACTTTTGAGGCCCTGGTGCTGCCTTGAGTAGCAGGTGCTTTTTTTATTCCACCTGTGTGGGGTCAGAGTAAGCTTGAGGCAAATCTCAGGATGTTACACGTGTGTTTTTAATGCCCAGGTAAGGTAAGGAACTCATCTATCTGCTTCTACTGATAAAGGAATGATTTGTTTCTTGTAAAGATAAGTAGTCCCAGGCGTAAGAAGCAGTATCAAAGCTATACCACTAACCAGCCAACAGAAGAGCCACGGTTCCCAAAACAGCCATAATGCGAGCGGTGAGTGCACACACAGCCCAAATGCTGCCTGAAGACAAGAGATAGCGTTTGGCTGCTCTAGGAAGGTTATAGACGTAGAATGAAAGCTGGAGTGATGGCAGAGTAAAGGAGAGGGTGAGTGTCGAGTTTCTGTAAAAGTGGTGCTGAAGGACATTGTTTAGTGGTGACCTGGGAGAGCTGGGTTAATGGCTGGACTTGATGAGCTTAAAGGTTTCTTCCAACCTACATGATTCTATGAAAGTGATGCTAAACAGGAGAAAACTGTCAAAAATTGAGAGATTCCTGTTCAGGCTGCAGATCACAGGGCTGAGAGGAGGGGACCTTCTTGGCAGGGTGGCTAATCAGGAGAACTTTGCTAGGAGCTCTCAATTACTCATCTGTTCTGAAGGCATCGCTGCACCTCAAAGGGCCACACAATCTCTCACAGAGTTCGGAGCACAGCGTTTCCATGTGCGGTGCTGGGTGCTGGTGGGCACCATGCTGTGGAGGACAACCACATAGAGACAATCGCTTCAGCACAGGCACCGGATATAAATAGGTGCCTTGATGTCACTTGTATAAAAAGCAGCAAGTGAGAATTAAACAGTTTCTGAACAGCAAGTACCAGCCTGGGACTGATGGAGGGCATTTATACACTCGTGGGAATTTTACTAATACTGGGATTTTTTTTCTTTTCCTAATACAGCCACCACTTGCTTCATGCTCTGATACATGCCCTCATGGGAAGGGCTGATATATTAAATTGCTTGACGCAGTTTTGATTTTAAGGATGACCCAAATCTTGGTTGTTGTACATGGAAACTGCCAGGCAAACATCTGGCTCACCACCTTGAGCAGACATTGCCTTTCACCTTGATCGAATTTGAATCAATGGTAAAATTAAGTCATAAAGATTTAATGTAGCTTGCTGGTCTTTGCCAGTGAGGGGGTGGGTGAGTTTTGCAAACTTTTTTTCTGCCACACCTCTGTGTAATGCGTTTGGTGTCCTGAGCTTCTCATATAGAATCATACATCACAGAATGGTTTGGGTTGGAAGGGACCTTTTAAAGGTCCCATCTAGTCCAACCCCCTTGCACTGAGCAGGGACATCTGCAACTGGAGCAGGTCGCTCAGAGCCCCGTCCAACCTCACCTGGAAAGTTTCCAGGGATGGGGCATCAACCATCTCTCTGGGCAACCTGGGCCATGGCTCACCACCCTCAGCATAAAGAGTTTGTTCCTTCTCACTAGTCTAAATCTCCCCTCTTTTAGTTTAAAACCATCACCCCTTGTCCTGTTGCAATAAGCCCTGCTGAAAGGACAGTCCCCATCAAGCTTGAGAGATTTAGAATTAATATTTAAGGAATTATTATGAAAATTTATAAGGGCAGTGACAGGAATCCCAGAGACTATGTTAATGTGAATTAATTAAGTATTGGTTTATTTGGCACCAGAATAAATCACGTGCACTTAACAGGAAAATTGATGGCTGAAGGGGTCCCGTGGGACCATGAAGCTGGGTGAGGGTGTGGGACACGAGGAAACGAGTTTCTGGCCCGCTCCCCCCATATTTGTGGTACAGAAACCCCCTCCAGGCTCACAGCCGGGGAGGTTTTGACGCCCGTTTCCCCCATTTCACAGAAATTTTCCTCAGCTTTGCGGGCAAGAGGCCTCGGGAGGGCAGGTCACGGAGGGGCTGTGCCCGGCCCGGGTCGCGGGTGCCGCGGGGAGGGGGTCCCCAGCGGGGCTGTGCGGAGGAAGGGGAGCGAGGGGACCGAGCAGGCCGCCCGCCCCTTGCCGCACCGCGCCGCGGGGGAGCGGGGCTGCCCGAGGGGCGTGAAGCTGTGGCGGCCGCGGCCCCGGGACCGAGCCCGGCCCCTCAGGGCGGGGGGCGGCGGCGCATGCGCGGGGCGGGGAGGGGGGGCGGTGACGGCCGGACTCTCGAGGCCGGCGAGCGGCTGAGGCGGGAGGGTTGGGGCTGGCGGAGGAGCCGAGTCCGCCATGGGGACGCAGGGCGCCGGCAGAAAGCGGCTGCCGAACCGGGAGCGCCTGACGGCGGAGGACGATGCGCTCAACCAGATCGCCCGTGAGGTGAGCGGCGGGAGGCTGAGCCCCCCACGGCCCTCCCCCCAAATTCTCCCTCCTTTCCCCTCAGCCGCCGCGCACGCGCCCCCGGCGGCGGCTCCTCAAGGGCAGGTTGATGAAGCCGGGGAATAAAAACCGCGTTTATCGCGACCGATCGCGGCCCGGCTTTAACGTCTTCGGGCAGCGCTTCGGTGCCAAGCGTTGAAAGGGCTGAGCCGTGAGGAGAGCGGCGTTACCGAGCGGCCAGCCCGGGCTGGGACCCCTCCCTGCTCCCCTCGGCCAGGGACCGGTAATTGTCTCGGTTAGTGGCCGAGAACCAGAAAACAGGCCGCTGGGGTTGGGGTCTTTTTCTTCATGGATAGGTCCAAGTGGAACAGATGTGAAGCAGCAGGCTGCGGGGTGATGCTAGATGTAGGCACAAGTGTACGGTCTTGACTTGGAAGCTGGATTATGTTTGTAGTTGATGAGGTAGGCTCTCGAAATGCTCTGTTGTGCTTGATCTGGCTTTAAACAGTTAAAACCAGCTGATGGCTGTGTTCTTTCAGTCTCCTTATTCTTACTTGCTGGCTACCGCTGCCCTGGTTCTGTGTGTGGCTGTGTTGGTTCAGCAGCAAACAGGGTGATGTGAATTGGATTTTTATGTTTAACAAACCCAATACAGGTTGTTCTATGTCCTTCCTCCCACAGTCTTCTGATGAGGGAGATGGACAAACCCAGCCTGAGATCTGGATAAGCGGCCACGGGGTTGTTCTGGACCGTGTTGAAGCTGATCTGATGCTGGCTGGCTGCTGAGGGTGGCCATCCTCTTTCTCTAGCATGGGTTATGTGTGTCTGCTCCCGACCTCGTGTCGCACTGACCCCAGAATGGGTTACAGGATAAATCACTCCACTAGAAGAGGTTTAAATCTCTCTTGGTCTCCTTTCCTAAATCACAGTTGCAGCAGGATCAGATGAATGCCAATGCAGCTTATTTTTGGTGGCCATTGGCAGTAGGGCTTGAGTTAGCTGTAACATCGTGCACCTCGGTTATTATCACAAATGGCAGCCCTGACACAGGAAGCCTTTCCTATTCTTGTGTACCATTTTGAAGTGGTTTGTAGCATCCTTGTAATACATGCAAGTAGACTAACTTCCATCTGAGTGAGTTGGGTACTGTGTTTCCAGAAATCAGATATCTGTGGCAGTATGGGAAGATGAGAAAGTTCCTAGGGATGGAGTTTGAGGTAGGAGGACAAGAATGTCTCATGTCCTGGGCATAAGATAGCGAGTAAGAGTGATTGTGCTGTCTGCTTGAGTTTGAGTCATGATAATGTCCTAGAAATTGCTTTGGGATGAGGGTTTAAATTCCACAACCGTGTCTTGGTTGTGCTGTCATTTGATGAAGGAAAACACCAGTCTGTAACAGGGGGCCTAGGTTCTCCTCTGTTGTATGTTTCTCTCCTGCTTTGAATTCTCTTTAGCTTGTGTGCTGCCTTTCACTGTATTGTGCAGTCGTTTGAGGCCACAAATAATGTTTTGGTTTTTTCTCTTTTCTTCTTCTGGGGATTGTTTAAAGGACTACTCCATTTGGTCAAAAAGCCCAACACAAGCACGTCTTTTATCTTTTCCCTTGAGTGCTAAAACTGTGAACTGCCAAGTTCAAGGTTCAGCGTTTTCCCATATTATTTTAACTCTGTGCATTATTCTGTCTTGGGTTTTATGCACTTATAAGAGTTTTGTTGTTTGGCTGCCCATACTCCACACAAGGGATCCCAGATGAACCCTTCCATATGATCTTAAGAACCCTTAAAAATGTAAAGTAAGCCTTTTGTCTCCTCCTAATAAAGTTCACAGAACCATAGAATGGTTTGAGTTAGAAAGGACCTTGCAGATAATCTGGTTCCAACTCCCCTGCTATGGGCAGGGACACCTCCCACTAGAACAGGTTGCTCAAAGCCCTATACAGCTTGGTCTTGAACACTTTCAGTGATGGAGCATCTACAACTGAGATGCTGAGAGTCTTCATGTTAAGAAGAGTACATGGCTTACTGACATTCTGGCTCTTCCATCCTTCCTCATCAGTGTTTAGGCAAAGCCAAAGTGTAGACATGTTGGGTCTGTGCATAGGTTTTCACTCTTTCACTCTTCTCTTTCTTTTGGTCTTTCTTTGTTATCTAGAAGCCACAGGTGCCTGCAAGTTATTAGCAAATTCTAGGATCTCATTTTGCCCTGTTCAGATGGAAGCCTAAAAGAGCTTGGAGTTATTAATAGAGGGACTTTTACCTTGACATCTTGGGGAGTAAGTTGAATTGTGTCCATGGATTTTTTTCCTCCAAGAGTTGTGCTGCTTTGACCCTTCCCAGTTTTATTTTGTAATTGTCCGAATATCTTGAAAAATCAACAGTTCTTGCTATACTGTGTGCTTCTATAAGGATACATTAAGACTTGTAGAAACTCCTGCCATTTGAAGCGTACAATTTTTTTTTTTTTTTTGACTTTGCAACCAAGATGCCTTGCTGTGTATGCGCAGTCTTGCGTAGACCGGCAGTGAGCCTTGCACAGCTCAGAAGGCAGTCCTCTCCCCCGCGGGATGTGAGAGAGGTCTTAAGAGGAAGTAACTAAGCAAGCGGAAGGAAATTGTAAAAGTGAAGCATATTGTACTGACAGGGGTTTAGTAGTGGTGGTAGTCACCTTAAGCCATGGTAGTAAGTTTTAATGGTTGAGGCAGTTTCTAAACTAGATCAGCTGCAAGTGGTTTATCACATTGTCTAGACCTGTTTAGAGCAGAGGTAGAAGGTACAGTTACTGTAAATCATAGTATGGTTCAAGTTGGGAGGGACCTTAAAAATCATCTAGTTCTAACTCCCCTGCCATGGGCAGGGACTCCTGC
>JAVSBS010027404.1:0-26877 GCA_033124195.1 Coracias cyanogaster
CTCTGGACGGCTGCATAGTTTAAAGCCCAAATCCTGAAATGAGATCTGCTTAGGAGAACCCCTGCCCCTACACTGACTTCCAGCTGAAGCAGGTCCCTGTGTGGGCACAGAGCATCACGTTACAAGACAGGGACCCAGCTGAGATTAATTGTACCAGGTAGCTACTAATTAAGTTGATACACGAAGCAGGGGACAGACAGACTGCTTTGAGAATAGTCCTCTGGACCAAAAGCCAGTATGCAGTGCTTTTGGCCCTGTAACCCTTCCCAGCATAGTTTCTTCGTTTGCTAATTTCATTCATTATGCCAAGAGTGAGTTTGTTTGACTTGTCCAGGAAATGGTCTTGCTCTTCTGAAGCAGATAAAAACCCTGCGAGGAGATGCCACACTTTTCAAATGTGAATTATGTTCCTAGTGCTGGCCAAGCAAGAAGATAAAAATACGCATTCCTGCCGAAAGTGTGAGTTTGAATTCTTTTATCTGAAACATAAAAAGAAGGTCTCCCTGGAGTAACTCTTTGACCTCAAGTGCTTGTTGGAAGTGGCCATAAAACCTGGCTTGCTGGCCAGATTAGCAGAACTGTTGGCATTTAACCTATGGTAAAAGCTTTTCCTAGTGTACATCAGCCTTCAACCTCATGTTCTCTACTCTGTACAAGCCAAGTATAAATGACATGCTTTACTAAAATGTGTCTTTACTTCTAAGTAACTCTGAAGTCATAGTAATTTATATTAATAGGTGTAGTAGTACTGAGAACTCTAATTACTGGCTGTGCTGTGCAGGTCTGTGTGGTCAGGCAGACCAAAGGACTGTGTATTTCCGCAAAACTTGAAGGCTGATCTCTGCTGTCACAAACGTTTCTGAACAGGTTTCTGAGCAGAGAGAGGGAGAGAAAGTTCATAGTTCCTGGTACACCATGCTCATAATTGTTTATGTACTGAATTATATCCTATCCAACTGAATGTATTCAAACATTCTAACTTCAAAGCTAAATATTCAAAAGACTTTGAGCAACAACAACTATTGCAATTTTTTTGGCAAGCGCCAAGCTAAAACATGTTTGCTGTTCCAAATAAGGATTTCCTTTCTCCCTGGTATATTATCTGTCTTAAAATCACTACTTAGAACCCAAACAAATACAGCTTTAAGACCCTTACATTGTTTTTCCAAGTGGAGTTCTTGAAATGAAGTTATATGCCTGTGTATATAACCGATTGATTGATTCTGCAGTTCTGCTACCATCGTAACCTTGTGTTCTGCAGCTCACGGACCATTTTGTCCTTTGGGCTCTTTGAAGCTTAGATTGTAAGGCTGCTGCCAGATTTGTCAGTAAATAAATCAGTAAAATTAGATAAGCTCCACTTTGATGGATGGTGTTGAAGATTTTCTTGCTGTGGTATGCGGTGACTCAATGACTCTCTACTTGTTCTGAAACAAACAACAAAAAACATCTATAGAGGATTTCTTCTCTGTTACAGAGTCCTGCAGTAGATAAATTTTAATGAGGCACTGCCACCAGAGTGGGCCACCATGTACTGCTTTCCTATAGCCCTGCACGTTCCTCAAATGCCTATTCCAGTATGGCATTTTATTCCCAGAGGGACATATACCATCAATATGAATGCTGAACTCCATTTAACCTTCTATTTCCAAGCTTATGTTTCTATTTTGGTTGCCTCTCCAGCCCTGTGCTAAAAAAACCTTCTATATGTGACCTATTTGTATGTGTATTTGATACACCAGCTTTTTTTTTCTTTTTTATGCCAAGTATGCATCTATTATATTCTTTAAGAAGTTTTTCATACATGGTTTGATATGAGACTAGGGATACAGATGTGACAGTGGATTAATAACAGGGGCAGATCTGTGACTAAGGCAATGTAGAGCAGCGGTTCAAAGGTGCTGTTGTTCTGTGGCCCACGTGAAATGAGTCTGTAGGTTTGGTCTATTTCTCGGTAGACTGAAAGCTGTAAATTGGTGATGAGATAAGCCAGAGGACGAAGACATGTAGAGTCTGAACCGCATTCGTGGCCAGGCTGACTGGCAATATTGGGAATTTTTGCTTCACAAACAGTTTGGAACTTTACCAGCAGATGACATCATACTTTAATACCCACTTCAGGGTGACATGTTTGCACTGTATAAAGACTGGTGCCCTTATTTTTCCTCCATCCTTCAAAACCAGAACTTCCTCTCTCACAGTCACTTAACTCCATTAAGACCTGAGTAACAACAGGATGATTAGTAGATGTGATACAGTTTCATCAAGAAGAATAAATAGAGCTAGTTGTTCAAGAAAAGAAGAATTCTGGTGGGAATCAAGAGAAATATTGTGACATTTTTCTTTGAAAATGTAGTGTTCAGAAATAGAAAATACACGCATCTCAGAGTTTTTTCATTTTGTGACATACTGCAAACATAAGTGGTTAGCAGGCAGAAGAGCCAAGTGAGCTGGATGAATATCCACACAGAGAAATCTGGCTAAAGGGAACAAATACAGCTGGAATGGTGATGAAGCATGTGTTTTCAAGTTACAGGCCAATGGAAGCGGTACCATTCCCCCAAAAAATGGCTGCAGTGAACAGAGAAATGCTTAAAAAATGCAAGTGTTGCCTTTAAGTGAAGGCTTCAGTAACATTTTGGACAGTGAAAGGTAGGGAAAGTATCTCCCTGGCAGCTGGTGATGTAACACTGGTACCACAGTCCTGTTCTTGAGCGATTCCCAGCTGTAGTCTTCTGCTGCTCACCTACACCCTGACACAGTAACCTAGCAGGCATGTGTTACTGAAACCACTTCTTTAAGAAATCAGACTTTTCAAATGAGGAAAGGAAATAATCTCTGGAGAAATCTAAATTTCAATTGTTAGGTTTATTATATAATTACATTAAACGCAGCGGCTATCTCTGATCAGCCTTCACACAGTATCTGCCTCCTTCTTGGAGAACCATCACAAGAAATTCATCATGTGGAACAGCATGAGAGCTTGTGCAACCATGAAACCCTGCTACCGTCCACCAGTCTGCAAACTGAAACATGCTGAGGGCAGTACAAAGGACAACCTGAAGAGCTCAGCACTGTGGGGCAAGGAAAACTGGAGCTCACCTCTGCAGGGATTGAGAGTTCTCACCTGCTCTGGGAGCAGCCTAAGAGGAATATGCTTTCAGCCTTTATATGGGCTTTAGTCCCTTTCCCTCATGCCCCAGTTTCTCCACCTGTATCTTCAGAGCCCCAAACGGGCTGTAAGTGCCAAAGTCGCAGCAGTGAGACATTTTGTGGACAGGCACCTAAGGAAGAGGCGGAGACTGTATTTGAATAAGCCCTGACAACCACTGGCTATGTGCTGCGGACTGATACATACGATGTGACCAAGAAAAAAAGATCTCAGTTACCTGTCCTGAGGCCCTGACCTCTACTATAATATTGGGATGGAGGCAGTATGTATTCTGCTCTTAGCCACTTGAAATGGGGCCAGTCTAGTTGCTTATCAGAAGTGTTTTCCATTGAGCAGCTCTATACAAGTTTTTGAGTCAGTGAAGGTGATGTGAAAAAAAAAAAAAAAAAACCACCTTAGAAAACATGAGATCCAGACATTTAATATTTTAAAGAAATCTACACAATTGAGATAACTGCAATTTAAAGTACATGTTTTTCTCTTACCATTCTTGTCAAAGGAAGAAAAATAATCCTCTCAGCTTATTATTACTGTGGTCAAACCCAGCAGCCTCCAGAAAACAAATGTTTTCAATGATAATCTACCAAAAATAAAAACTGGTGCTCTGGTGTGTTATTTGTTTGTGTTGTATAGTCTCTCAAACTCAGACTGCGAGCTGCTTGGGAAGCTCAACCACAACAAAATGGGATCTAGTCTCACCCCAGACAAGTAAAACTCCTCTGCGCTGTCTTGCTCCCTTAGTGCTTCCTTAAGTGCTTCTATCACTGTAGACCCAGACTATGCCACAAATGCCCCTCATTCATAGAATCCTTTAGGGTGAAGAAGACCTTCAGGATCATCAGGTACAAACTTCAATGGCCTGTGCTCCCTTGGAGATTTTAATTGCCTCAATAACATTGGTGGTCCTACTGCATTTGAGTCACCTGGCCCAAAAAGATGAACAACAACAACAGAGAGGCACATCCTGGCTGAACTCAGTTCAAGTTTCAGCATACCTCTTCTGCCCTCAAGTCTATTTGTCCCCCTAGGATGGTAAAGAAAAAAGGAAACAATATATAATCTAATATTTTTAATTTTATGTACAGGAATATAACGTTATGACAACTTTGTACATGAAATACATACAGTATTTAAACATGAAAATCAGCTAGGTAAGAATTTACATTAGCAATGAAACTGCTTCATGTGCAGCCCAGTTAATACTTAGTTTAGATCTGTATTTTACTGGGGAGAGATTTAATAGTTTACAATCATAGAAACGTAAACATTTAAAACCAGACTCTATAAAATAATTTACAGAAACCCTACCATCTACACTGAGAGAAAGGGTGCATGTCTGTGAGTTTTGTGTGTGAATAACAAGGTGGACGAATGACGTATCTCAGCCTTTTTAGGTATAAAATAATTTAGAAGCAGTTCATGCAACATGGAAGCAAAGGAGTGCCAGTTCCTTCGAGGTTTCCTGCTACTGTGGACATCTAGTGAACATCACATGTGGGTCACCGGACACATGATAATACCGTTGCCAGGTGCTATCAGAGCGCATCAGCCTCAGTTCCTCCAAACAATTACTTATGTAAACATAAATATACAAGTTGATATCTTTTCTACACAGTACAAATACAGGTCACAACTTCTCAGCTGTGCAAGTAGTCAATCCATATGCTTGGAAGTAGGATAACGTTCAGACTGGAGTTCCATATATTTCTATGTAGAGGGGTACTAACAGAACTTCCTCGTTTTCACCAATTTGCTCTGATATTTCACGGAGTGCCCGCCGTGCCCTATCACGTAAACATCCAGCAGGTAGGACTTGCCAGGCTGCAGGCCTCTGATTGTCTCTGTGGTCACTGCTTTCTGGATGTTCTGGCTGTGGAAGTATTTACAGAGAACCTTTTCCGATTTCTTCCTTGTATCCGGACCCAAGCACTGGTTCTGCTCTCTTTTCTTCTGCTCTTCATTGTAATTGTCATCCACTTCCCTTTTGTAGATGCAGAATTTGTTTCTCTCCTGTGTGCCCAGCCACGCCACTGTGACTGAAGAACACGTGCGGAGTTTGTCAAAGGCTTTGATTCGCGTATCTTCGGGAAGAGAAGGAAACGACTGCTTGTTAGGCCTTGTTGTAGCCAGGACCTTCAGCATAGAAGCACCTTTTTTGTTTCCTTTCAGCCTAATGAGATACTTAGCTTTTGCTTTTCCCCGAAGCTGGAACTGCCGCACACCCTCCACGTTTTGAGACAAGAGTAGTTTTCCATCTCTTCTAACTTGGATCTGGACAGCATCCAGGCATGAATGAATGGAGAAGGTGACTTTTTGGTGAGATGAAACAGGAGCAAACCGTAGAAATTTGGCTCCCTTTCTCTTGATGAATACATCTGTAACTTTACCATCCTTCAGTTCGACTGTTTTCTGTTTAGCCTCCTCCTTTGTTCTGGCAAAAGTGCCAACATATGCGGTGCTCATGTTAGTGTTGGTGTTTACTGCAAACATGTCAAAGTAGTACTGGGTATCAGGCTTCAGGTCAGACACTGTGAAGATGTTCTTGTTCCCAATACAAACTTTATGCAGGTCAACTCTTGGTTTTGAGGATGTTTGGCGCCCAAACTTTGACGATGATTTTAGGAAACCACGTTCTTTGCCAGAGTTGCTATCTGAGGGGAAGCCAAAATGGGCAAAGTCAAATGGACTGAAATCGAGACCTGGTTTTGGAGCCATCATGAAGGCATCATCAGAACTGAGCTTGGCTTCAACAGCACAGAGGCTTTTGAAATTGTGTTCTTTATTGATGACTATGCAATACTGAATTGGCTGTTTCAGTAAGGAGGTGGTGGGACTTGGTTTCCACGCCAGCGTCACTGTTGTACGTCCCAGAGAAGTGACATCGATTCTGGGATCATAAGGTAATTCAGGATAAGCCTGGTCCGACTCTGGAGTAGTGGTTGCATACACTTTAAAATGCGTATCTTTCTCTGTCGACAGCAGATCTAGTTGGTACAAACCAGATGGAGAACTAGAGGACACAAAGTACTCAACGTCATTGCCTTTGTAGGAGAACAGCTCTGTGCCTTCCTCATTAGTAATCTGCTGTTTTTGTTGCTCAAGAGGTTCCGGCTCACCTGGATTACAAGCAAAGAAAACCATTTGTACAGCCAGAATCTGTGAATATGAGAAAATCCGAACAGACACTTCTACATAAAATACAAAAGTGAGATGAAAAAGGAAGGTTTTCTTTTCTGAGGAAGAGGTGATCAATATTTCTGTTGAATCAGAGAGGGAAATCAGAGAGAGTTAAAATATGATCTTAACTCAGGTTGAAACCAAATGCAATAGAAATTTGCACATGACCGGTATTAATAGAGTCATGTGAATGGCAGTTAATACCTTCCACTAGAGAACTTCACACACCCAACTTGGAGATGCCATGTGGTTCCCCAGGGGTAACTGACTCTGCTGCATGTTCTGCACTTGGACCCTTAACTTTGGTCCTCTGGGTCATGCTAAAATTTTGTGCCTAAATACAGTGGGGGCCAAAGGTGTGCATGCCATACAGTGTGGTGTGCATGACATTTTAGCACTTGTGTGAGAGGCTCTGGAAGCCAAAGACCTCTTCTAAGTAGCAGCTATATGGCTGTTTCCAAATAAGCTCCATGTCCATAGATGAGTCCCCTCAAAAGGACAACCTCTTCCCTGCTGCAATGCCAGCCCTGCCTCTCCAGTTCTTATCTTATGTACACAGCTCACCGCAAAGCCCCTGGGAAACCGAGTTACTCTGGGCGAACACAGCTTGTTGTGGCAGTGTCCAGTGCACTCTGAAACTATAATCTCAGCTTTTACTTTTACTTTTTTACAGCTCTTTCCTTGCTGTGTGGCTACGTGCCACCAGTTTCCTGCACAACAGCAGGACTGGGGCTGAAGATCCAAACAGCAGGAGATCATAAAGACAGGCATTCTTTGAGACACAGAGTCACACTGAGACTGGTCTGAGGGGCTTCAAATCCCAGAGAAAAGCAGGTCTCAGAGGTGCAAAGTCCTTGATGGTTTGTTACCTGAACCTTCTCCACTGGTTTCCTCTGGGAGCTCTTGCACACTCAGTTTCCACTCCAGAGGGGCATCACATGGTGTCACTGTGACTGCTAAGGGAGTGTTGTCCTCTTCAACCACAAAGAAATACCTAGAGGAAGGTTAACAGAACCAGATGTCAGTAAATGCTGATGGCAGTCAACTGGTAGGGACTAACTTGGCCTGATTAAGGTTGATCTTAGTAGAGCACAAGCGATAAAAGCGTTACTTACAGGCAAGTGTGTGCAGAGGGAATTTGGAAAGGCTGGTGGGTGAGAGCTAAGGAGGTGAGGGGGGAGTCCCCCAGCTAACACGGTGGTGCAGAGGTCACACTTGGCTTGTCAAGACATGGCAGTGGCGTTCCTGGCCTCCTGCCCTCCCCTCCAGCAGCTTCACTTTTTACCCCTCCACTAACTACATACAGGATAAATGGTCACAAAAGTAGAAATGAGGGAAACAGAATCTTTCCTGGAATATAGGGAAATGCTCTTCAAAGTAGGACACACATTTTATGCTATGTCGAGGGAAGGGCCCGAGAAGCACATTTGGACCCATGTATGTTCAGCTGTCCTCCCACATCCCCCAAGCACTACACCTCATTTCTTGTAAAATGTTTCTCAGCGATGAAGGGAGAAGGAGGTGTGTGATATGAGGAGGAAGGTGGCAATGCTGGTCTTCCCTGAACTCTTTGGAGCCCCAGGTTCTTCCCCAGTATATCCTCAGTATTTTCTGTCCCAGAGGGTCAAGGTTGGGAAATAGGGAGTTCAGAAAAGACTGGCTTATGCAGCTTCTTTAAAGCACAATATGAAATAATGAGGAGAGACAAGTGTGGTGGGGTGAGCCTGTAGTTTCTAATTTCCTTCCTGCTCCCTTTGCCTCCAGACATGGTTAGTGGCCCCACTTCAGGGAACTTCTGTGGTCTGTGGGAGCTCTGGGCTTATCCCAGAAATCAAATAAATTGAATAGACCTTCAGCTGGGGAGGCCAGATAGGGATGGAAACTCACGTAGTTACTTATTTCACTAGACAGAACACTGGCATTTGTATTTTTCTGGTTTGGATCCAATTTTTATTTCAAAACACCCAGCAAATAAAGCTAGTATCTTCAAAGTACAACTTCCTCACTTAAGCCAGACAGAAATACCTTTTTGGGGTGTCTCGGAAGAGGTAGCTGCTAATTTCGGCTCCATCTGGGATGACTGACGAATCATGAAAAAATGCTTTGTCCCGGATCTGCATTTGGAAGAGCTCCTCATCCCTTGTAGGCAACTTCTGGGGCCTGGAGCTGAGCGGCAGCAGCAGGAGCAGCAGCGGGCAGTGCAGCAGGAGCATCCTACAGCAACAAGAGGAAATCCCACCTGAGGAGGGAGATGCAGCAGGAGATGCCACCAGCTTGTCCCACACTGGTGGGTGAGACCATGGTGAAGCACCTGTTTATTTGTGACCCATGGTTGCTGACTCAGCTGCAAGCGCGTGTGGCATCTGATCTACTGCTGAAACGTGGGCATACCTGTAACTGTCATATGCGGTTTATATTTTGCTGGCATCTTCACTGTACTGCCATACAAGCACTAGGAATACATACTGTAAGGTCTAAGCTCATATCACAGCACTTGGATAAAGCACGTAAATAAGATTTTTCCATCTTGAACTGTAACTGAAAGCAAGCCTACACACTACTTGCAAATGGGTATCTCTCCGTGTCATTAACAAAGAGCAAAAGCCTTCCACATACTCTGGTAGAGCTACAGTTTGATGTTTTGCCACAGCAGAAACAGAGATCACTGGACGTGGGAGCTGGAGTAAGCCCAGAGCAGATGGAGGGTACATCGACTATGCTTTCCTTGGGAGATTCTGGTTGGGCTTCCAGCAATCCTTTGAAAAGTAAATATTTCCAGTGAAATTGTTCTTCACAAAAAGAATGAATTAGGAAAGCATGTGATATAAAGCCACACATATTCAAAGCACATTGGTATTAGCATGCAATTCAGCAGGGCTTAATCCTCAAACCTGATGGGAATTGTAAAACACAAAAGCAGAGAATCCCTTGCAAATTGGGCATAATAATTCATAATCTCAGCCTTTCGTTATTATGTCTACAACTAGGTCAGTAATGACTACCCTAACATATACAGTGGGACAGGCTGGAAATCTCCTTTCAGTACAGTAGATGATCTCATATGTAATGGCTCTGGCACAGGAGGGTTGGTAGGGGGGAAACAAAGCCCATTTCTGGTATGAGTTTCATTGCTAAATGATAACTTTTTTTTAAAATTAGAAAAATTAGGTTTAGGCCATTACCCAAACTGTGTTAGCCACTGGCTTTGAGGAGATGCACAATAAAAAGCTGAGCTGGCAAGAACAGTTTTGTCTTCTTGTTACTTGGCTGAACAAGTTGGGACTTGCTGTTGGGACTTTTTTTTTTTCCCCTGCACTTGACCTTTCCCTAATATTTTACGTAAAAATAGCAAACATAAAGCTTCTTGACAAGTGACATGATGTAGTTTAAGCCGTAATAAAATTGTTCTTCCCCTTCAAGCACTTAATGAAGATACCAACAGGCACCCCTGAGGGAAGCACCGGCAGCGTCTTCTTCCCCATCCCATGGCTTTACCTTCCAAAACCCCCAAAGGAGGCACTGGAGGCCAGTGTGAGCACAGTGCAGGACCCTCCTCCCCACCCCAGCTCACCCCTCTGGCCCTTTGGGAGCTGTCAGCAAGATCCTGGTGGCACCAAAATTCCCGCTCTCACCTTCACAAAAGCAGGTGGCCAGCAGCCTGCCATCCCTCATCATCACCACATCCCTGCCAAAGCTCACTATGGGCACCAGCATCTCAAATGTGGGAATTCATCGCAGGCAGCACAGGGTCTCACTGTCTTTTTCACCCCCAAGCTCCTCACAAAATCTTCCAAAATCCCCTCTCCCTGCTGCCTCCAGCTCCCTTTCTACCATGTGCAGAGAGGAGGTTGCTGCATCTGCCTGTCCTGCAGTCTGTCCTGCTCCCAGTATGGCTAAACACAGCCATTCACGTGCAGGGCAGCAGGTCTCCTGACACCAGCAAGGCCCACAGAGGGCTATTTTCACTCCCATATTGTTTCCTCCACCTCTAACATCGTTATTTAACTGCTCCTTCCTCCAACGGCGCAGATGCCCCCTGCTCACGCACTCCCCTCCTCTCCGCTGTGCCCCGTTACCTGTTACCTCAGCTCATTCCCACCCAGCTTTCTACTGTTTTCTCCAATCGGTGCTGTCCAGCTCAGTCCCTGTCCTTCATCTCTCTATTTTGCCACTGAAATTGGAGATGCGAGAGGGAAGAGAAAATAGGTAGCAAAGTCCTAAGTAACCACAAGCCACAAGTACAGAAAAATCCCCCCAAGATGCAACTTTGTCTTGCCCTCTTTTGGCTTGTGCCCTCCCTCGCACTAAGGGCTGCTACACGTTCTCCGCCGTTCTCAGCCTTCTTCCTCCCTGGCCCACCACATATGCCTGTATTGGCAGCCAGATCCTCCCCTTCCTGAGTGGAAAACCACAGGAAAGATGACAGCAACTGCTTGAGGTTCACCTGGCAGAGCTTCCCCCGCAGTCATGTCCCAGGTGGGCACAGAGATCCATGCCCTCTGCGAGCGAGCAGCAAGTGTGCTGGGGCACCCTGCAGCGAGCCTGCCGGTCAACGGGCCCCGTCGTCTTGCAAGGAAGCCCTGCCTGTGCCAAGGCTGCCGAAGGTTGTTTTGTACTTGGAGAAGGCTGCACCCTTATTTATTTGGCCATAACCTGGTGACAGCAAGACACAGCCACAGTTCCCTGTTTGCAGGGCTTGCCACACTTCATCTCCGGCACTCACAGCTCTCAACTTGTGCACTTCGTTATTGTTCGGGATGTTTTAATAAGAGGTTACTGCAGCGCTCTGCCCTATGGAAGGGAAAGGAGTCAAGGGCTTTACCTGCAACATGCATTTGCTACTTATAGTTAAATCCTCATTTAGCATGCCCAGCGTTTGTCACAATTTATCCCAACCAGGTCCTGACTTAGCTTTTGATGACAACAGACATATTTCCTTGAATTCAGACTGAAGTGTTGATACTTATCAGCAAAGTTAACGACATTTGACCTTTTGGAGCAAAGATCGTATGTCAAAATACTTGCTGACTTGAGTCACCGAAGTCAGCAGAAACCTCCTCTCACACAAAGCAGGATGAGTTTTGTGTGCTCTAACGTGCTGTTTATTGATTTTTCAAGTATTATCGTTGGCCAACAGGGAAGAAATTCTTTCCAACTTAATCACAACAGTTGCAGCAAATTGTTTGGTTAGGTAAGAAACTCTGACACTTTCTGCAGACAGCGTCCTCCCCGTGAACCCCTTGAAATTGCAATCTTGTGTATTCCCATAGTCGGATCTAGTGCAATGGAACCTCTGTTAAAACAAACAATTTCTGATTATAGGACTACCCAGGCTGAGCTTCACTTCTTAAATAATTTCACCAGCTAATATGCTTACAAAACACCTGTACACAGCGTTTCTGTCCCCATCAACAACCACAGTGTAGCAACAAGGTACAGATTTGTCTCTTGATTTCTTTGTCTCATTGTAAAAGCATTTCAGCTGAAAAAT
This sequence comes from Coracias cyanogaster, assembly GCA_033124195.1. NCBI lineage: Eukaryota > Metazoa > Chordata > Aves > Coraciiformes > Coraciidae > Coracias > Coracias cyanogaster. The sequence goes on from JAVSBS010027404.1 coordinate 11,841, forward strand.
AACTACAAAAGGCACAGTAAGGTTAGTTCTGTGATCATTGCCCAGACTGGGCAGTCAGGACCAGCCCAGCCTGTGCATGAAAAAACTAGTAAAGTTGTCAGCTGTTACTGAAAAATAAAAGTTTTATCATCTTTGTTCCTTTACAAGCGAACAGGATTTCAGGTGCTTTCATTTTCACATATGCAACCTCAGAGGCTTAAAAGGGGCCCAATTTTCATGCACGACACATCCAAAAGCAGGACACCTCAACAGCAAAGAGGCATCCAAGACTCACTCACAGTTTTTGGAAGCAGTGTTATACCACCCTTTCACACCAGTTAATAAACAGATTTTATTTTTCGCAGTGCACTCATTATCATTTGGCAGAGTTTTAATCTCAATCCACTGTAGTTTACTCATGCAAAACATCAAGAGGAAACAAACAAAAAAACCATTTACTCATCCCATGTTTCTTTCTAGGCAAGTTCACCGCGGGGCAATGACTTTGACAGAGTCCATCAGAAAATGCACTTGCTAGATGCAAGCACGTGAATTCATGGTCTCCCACCCCACCCTTGGAAACTTCTAAACAACAATATTTCTGTCTCCGTGTGCCACACTCTGAGCTGGTTTTGTTTTTAGAAGCCAGGTACAAGCAGAGGCCTAGGTGCTGCACTGTAAAGCCATATAAATTACATGAAATATGTTGTGTGAATTTTTATTCTCCAGACTGTGCCACCTCCTAAATGCCTTTTATTCCCTTTTCTACAAGTTCGTCTTGTTTTCTTTTCTTTCAAACTCTGAGTCAATATTTTATTGATATAATCCTGCTGACTGGAGGGATTTGCCTGCTGTTTATCACTGAATTTAAAAGAGCGCCAAAATAAACAGTCCAAAGTGAAATAATAAGCACCATTTTCCTTCTCCAGGATTGCAAAAGTGCCCTCTAATGGCCCATCTTTACTGCTCGCTTTTCCCCCAAACTTTCTCTAAACCGAGCCTTAAACCGGAGCACGAAGATAAACTCATCTCCCCGTCCTCCTGGGCAAGACCGACGCTGGCGGCGGGGTAAGGAGCAGGGGCAGAGCGGCAGATACGGGACAAAGCTGGCACCCCTGGTCCCCAGAAGGTCACGCTCTGGCACCAGGGAAAGGGATGGCTCATCAGCCTGGCCGTGCCAGGACACCGACTTTCCCCGCATTGCTAGAGGGAAAGGAGATTCCCACGCAGCAATCATGAGCATGAAATGAAAGGTAAAAACCCACCGCAGCTTGGAAGGACTGTGATGGCACACGCAGACACCAGAACCTCTAGATCTGCAACAAGAGCAACACTGAAAAACATTCTCAAGAAAATATGACTTGCTTGCATAATCTCATTACTGAAAGAAAGGGGGGAAAAAAAGTTTTCTTTCTGATTCCTCTTTTTTTGCCCTCCTTCTCTTTTCCCCTTTGCAGACTGACCCACATCAGGTCACCCCTGCACCATCCATGGGGTCCCCATCTCCTCCCAGGTAGGGCTGCTCTCAGCCCACCTTCCAGCTGGACAGGACCACCCAGTTTTCCCTGCTGGCCACCAGAACACCAAGCCTGGGCAAGCTGAGGGACACAGGGACAGCAGTGGTCATGGCAGCTGGCCCAGGTTTCTTTTTATTTTAACCGAGGAGATGATGATCCTGTCCCCGGGTGACCAGCTCCTGGGCTGCACAAACACTCCGGTAGCCACAGCCACACCTCAGGAGAGGTTTACTTAATGAACCTTTATCAAAACAGATCCACAGATCAAAAATGCATGCTGTACATTTAGAGTAGGATATAAATTATTTTAAACACTTCAAAATTTACCACCTTGCCAAAGGTTTTGGCTCTTTTATTCCAAAAATATAAACAAAGAAAAGCAGTAGTCTGGCTGTTTTACAAATCTGAGCTAGAAGCACTTACATGAAAATTATCAATAAACTGCATCACGGATTTTTGTGATGATTACAGTCCATTCCTATCTTTTTAATGATTTCCACTCAGGCAGTGAGCCTCACCTGACCTTTCCAAAATCCCAGGCCCTCTGTCCAGCTTTTAAGAGCTTTGCATAAACTTCATCTGTGTGAAAGGCCTGCAAATATCTCTGTAAACTACAATTATAAGCAGAAATGGCAAGAATAATGGGATTTGCAACTGGCTTAGGTTCTGAATCAGGGGACAAATTAGCCAGGGCTGTAGCAGCACCTTGCAGGCTCTTCCCACAGGCTGAGGGATCAGTGGGGCAGGCACATCCTCAACCAAAGGCAGAAACAAGTGTCCTCAAGGGCAGATAAAATCACCCCATTTTTTATTTCACCGACCGAGTTGAGAGTGTTTTCTGTCTGCCCTAAGCAAGCCATTTTTTTTCCAGCAAAATATAGCGGTTGCACAAGGTATCCCATGAGGTATCAGAGGCTCCCCACTTAGAGCCCATCACACAAATCCCACCCAGCAAGCTGTGACTCCATTTTGTTTGGCTGTTTGGGATCACAGTAGTAGCATACTGCTGTTCAGGTCTCACTATGTGTTTATTTCACACACAGACACAAGCATTCACTCACGGGAAGGCTCAATGTCACCGAATATAACTCTGCTCCAAAAAAAGGGAGCAAGAGAATTAGGTTCACCACATGCAGTGCCAGTGCTATTCACAAGTCATCTGCCAGTGTCTTCATCTGTGGAAATCCTTTGCTTTACTTCTCAACTGTCTGCAGGTCACACAGACCTGTAAAGGATTTACAGTAACAAAACAAAACAAAAGATCTGGGTTTACTTGAAGCAAACGCATCTGGAATGAATAAACCCTAATGTTTAATTACAGAGAGTGGAAAGTACATGACTGTAATTTAGTGAGGCTAATTTCAAGGCACTGCCTGCCACAGTGCTTTGTGTTGAATTTCTTTTTATTTTAAGTATGGTTAATTTTTTTTCCTCCTTACATCCTATTTTTAAACTCTGGTGTGTTTGGCTGGGGTTTTTTTTTGGGGGGTTGTTTACATTACCCATGCTGCATCTCATAAGAAGTCTGTGGATTTATTGACGTGATTTAAGTCCAGCCTTGGAAATAAAAGGGCACTGTGTGACTTCTTTGACTTATTATAGGAACGCTGCAAGTAAAGAGGCTGTGAGCTTTTCCATTATGCACTTCATTTCCAGAGATATATAGCACAAACATATGCCCCTCAGCATACAGAGTTATCACCTCACAGGAGTTTAAAAGTGCCTCCCAATTTCGATTGTAACACAGTTAGTTATTCTTAATGTGCAACACAGAAAAAATAACGCCTTTGGAATTTTGCATATTTACAGGGAGCTACTTGGTTTGTTTGTTTAGGGGGAGACCAGAGGGGCACAGCAAAGGCCTGCCATTTAATACACACTTTTCCCTAAAGGATCTGGAAAATGTTTGGTATGCTTTTCATTTGGGTTTGTTTTGTTGTTTTTTTTTTTTTAAAGCAGCACTTTTGAAAACTTGTTGTCTGGTCCTGCTTCATGCCTAGAGTAAAACATGAGCCATGCAGGGCTGCAGGAGCCTGGCCAGGAGCTTGGCCAGCACAGCCCCAGCCAGCCAGAGATGTGCACCAGCCCAAAGCCTTTCCCTACGGAATGGGGTGGGGGGGGGAGAGGAATGCAGCCCTGACAGGGACCAGGGGTGTATCGCTGTCTCCATGGATCTTAAAGAGAAATATTTTTGTGCAGCACCGCAGCCAGCTTGACGTGGCAGCTCCCGTTGGCAGGATCGGTTGTAACTGGGAGGGCAGGAGCATTTATGGACCTGTAATCTGTGGATTAAAGCTCCCTAAGTACACATGGACACAACGGACTATAATGGTGCCTTTGAAGCATTTAGGGTCCACCGTGTCAATAATCTGTGGATTAAGTGACCACCTCCCAATTCCAATTCAGCCTGCGATTTTCCTTTGCTGGGAGTATCGTTTTAGCAAAGCAAATCACAGTAGCACGGGGAAAAAAAATCTAACTATGTAAGAGTAAGAAAGTATGAAGAAATAAGGGTAGATTTCCAACAAAGGTTAATGAACAACAATGGCAATGAACTACAACTTAGGGGAGAGGTTAACTCCGAAGGGGTAGCACTGTAAAATGCAGAGCTGTCTCAAATTAGACATACTGAAAAGCAAACATACTCAGGGAGATATGGTATCACAAATCAAATTTTACATGGGCTATTTTGCTTCTAAACTAAGCCTTATTTATTTTTCCACTTTTAGTGGAAACAGATTCGACTCTGATAATATCGAAGTCACCATCCTGGAGCTGGTGTTAGCTGGATTCTTCAAAAACCAGCTGAGCCAAGAGATGCCATCTGGGACACTTGAGGAAATGCCTCGTAGTTTTTCTTTTTTTAATCAGAGACCACATACCAGCGTTTCTCTCCTTCACAGTCATCTTGACCCAAGCTACTCAGCAGTCGAGTGTCAAACCCAAACAAACAGCAAGTCCCCAGTGCCCTCTGGTACAATGCTCAGTTGTTCTCTCGTACCTCTCCTTGGGAGGGGATGGCAGTGGCACGGGAAGAAGTGACATGCGGGAGCACTGGGGTGGCAGCCAGCCAGTGGCTCATCCCCCATGCTGAGCTCCACTTCCCTTGGCCGCTCTGGCATGGGCTGGCCTGTGTCCTTACCGTCATATCTGCTCACCCTCCCAAGCTTGTACAAAATCCCCAGGCAGCTGGACATCCCTCCCAGAGAGGGCAAACATCACAGGATGGGTGACTGGTACCAGCTCTTCCAGAGGAAAATCTCCTGTCACATGCCCGGCTTGGAGAAAGGGAATTTTTTCGACAGTCTCAGCAGAGAGCCTCAGTAGGAGAAGTAAGATAAGGCAGAGAAATCTTAGTTTGCACAACTCCAGGCCATTTAAGATAACCAACCCTGAACGCCACGCAGCTCTACCACAAATCTTTCATCACAAGATCTGGAGGTGTTTTATAACGGAGAGTAATTATTACCCAGTCATTACAAGCAATAAAAGTGGGGCAGCGACTTTCCTTGTTCAAGGAAATCCCAATATAATCTCTTCCTTTAATCATAATACAATAGCTACTTTCCTCGGCCAAGTCATTCTGCCTTCAGCACAGCTCTCTGAGTGGACATAACCGTCTCTCCGTAATGAATTTCAGCAAGGGGATTAGCAGGGAGGAACATACGAACAATTACAAATTACAACCAACACGAGCATGTCGGTATTCGGTACAAAGTTTCCCACTGTTTCTCTGGAATACTTCTGAGTGACATTATGAGCAGCTGCCCTTGCCAAAACCCACGAGGAACAGGGATGGCTGAAGCGCCAGGGTATGATAAACCAGCACACTCACGTTCTGTGGAAAGCTGTGCCATGAGCACTCTGGAATTGCATACGTGGTTCTTCCCTTCTAGATTTTGGTAGGTGATTTAAAAAGGGAAAATTGCTGACTACTTTGGAACCCTCTTAAGTGCGGAAAGGCCGATTCCCTCAGCTTCCATCAGACACAGTTTTCTTCAGCGTCAGGAACACCACAACACATGTATATAGGATTACAAACCACAGCCAGCCCAAGAACATTACTATTCACACACACTTTCCTACCTCTATGCACACAGTTTTCCTGCAGCGACTACTCAGAAATTCTCCTTTGCAATTTTACCCTGGTTTCCTTTTTACTGCCTAGGATTTCTCAGCGCTTCCAGGCTAACCAGTAACAACCAGTAACGCCTGCAATAGCACAGAGAGTAACAGTGACGGGCTCTCCAGAAAGCCCTCTGGCAGCTGGAAGAGCAGACAGCAGCTCCAGTAACAACCCCTACTACGGAGGTCGTGCTCAAGGGGCGATTCTCTGAGCCCCCCAGAAGCAACCCCGGAGCTGCTGCCAGGACCGTGTCCTGCAGTGGTTTGCAGGGGTGGTGGATATCTCAGAGCACAGACACAGCAACAGGAGTTAAAAAAGAAACTGTCATGGGCATCTGGTACCAAATGCAATTGTAAGGCTGGATTCTAGTTTCTTTTTCCAATCTAGGACCACTTCTTGTGACCAAGGGGACAAGGAGAAAATGCAATTTATGTGACTGGGGGAAAAAAGTTATTTCTATTTTATTCTGGTTCTTCCTATATTTTTTCAATCTTATCCCTGTGTTGCTTTTAGTTACACCCAAATGATACAATCCACATCCTCAGCTGACTTCAAAAAAATGATCACTTGTTCTAGCCCCCCTACTTATGACCACTGTAATACATGCTATGCTGATAGGGGATGCCTCCAGATTTACAGTTCCTTAATTATCACCAGAATCCAAATTTTTCTGATTGAAGTTACTGTTCAAAATTGGATTCACATTTAATATTATCTGCCTTCAGCTTCAGCAGCATGCAAAGGAAATCTTAGGCCCCACAAGTCCTTAACGAACCCTTGAGGTGCTCTCTCATAATGACTTGTTACATCTCACGGTAATTCACAGATGCTGTATCTCATTTTCCCTAGTTGGAAAAGGGTTGGTGAAGATATGTAAACATTTGTCAAGTGTTTGAGAATGGAAAGTATCAAATGTAGTGCTAAAGATATTGATATTTACATATTTCTACCAGCCCGCTCAGCCTTAGAGCTGGCAGCCCTCAGCCACAGTCACAGCAGCAAAGACTTCCCAAGCTGCAGCGCAGATATTGTCCCCTACACTGATCCCCAGCACAGCACACGCAATTTCTTAGTCACAGCCTTTGCTCTGGTGACTTCCTCAGAGGCTGCGGTGGCTGAAAGCACAGGCTGGCCCATCGCACGTGAACCACACCTCAGGGAGCAGGGTCAGCCTCAGCACCTCTCCCATGGGTCATTCAGCGAATTCCCTTTCTCATGCTCACTTCTATAATCTACACAGGTAGGGATGAGAAAAAGCAGCACTGATCATTTATTTCCTTAACATCCTGCTTTTAAAAAGGCACAAATTCCTATAGAGGACGACTCAGTAAGTTAGTGAAGATTGTTAGCTGCTCCAAATTTCCCAATGCAGCTACCTGTGGTCACCCCCCACAGTGCCTGACACTTCCCATCTCCTCCAGAGAAAATCCACATTTCTGCTTCCTGCAACGGCCTGACTTTTGCATGGTGAGGTGGGTGAGATTCTTCCTGCCCAGACTTGTGCATGGAGGCTCCCATTTCCTAATCCTCCTGCTAGTCACTGGGACAAATGATGGCAGTGAGCATGCCTGGTGTTCCTGAAGAAGCAGAGATCCTTGCAGGAGGAGGGCACCTGTATGGTGCAAGGTGGCTCCCAAGGTTATTCAAGGCTGTTGCCGAAGCATATGAAAGATTCAGGACAAGCGTGGTCGCATTCTGGAGGAGCTATGGACCTACGCAGCCCGCATGCCTGCTCTAAGCTGCAGCGGGCACTGCAGGGCACAGCTCACCCAGCATCACAGAACATCTCTAGGGCTCAGGAGCCATGCAATGGAGAAAGGGCAAAACAGTACATGACCAAAGAGACGGTGAAGCACAGCCACAGAGACTGCTGCCATAGGTGGGCCTACAGTCAGAGCTGATACATGCATCCATCTGAAGAAGTTACAAGACACCACAAGTCCAACCACAGCTTGCCAGCCACCAGCACATCATACCAAAGCAGAACAGGAGTGTGTTTGGAGCTGCCAGTCTTCAGGGTGGCTTTCTAACCCTTCCTGGATTTTCTAAGCAAGGGACTTCTGCATGACCAAGCCGCAAAGTCTTTGCCGAGTGCGAAAAGAGGGATGCTTTGAAGAGATGTGCTGCAAGAGTTTCAAACCTGCTGGGGTCAGCTGCAAAGCTGTGATAAAGGATTGCAAAATTCAGATTATTGAAAGGGTTGTTTTCAGCTCCACTCTAATGCTGGGCCTGTGTTTATTTGTCCAGGCTGGCAGGCGAAATGTTGGTCCTTTATCTAGTTACTGCGACCAGAAGTGGAGGGAGCACACAGGGGCAGATAGGTCAGACTGTCATGGGTGAGCGAACACCCAAACAACCCCCAAACCTTCAGGCCTTCTTATGGCAACAGTACATCTTTGGTTGACAGCAGGGAAAAGAAAGTAGAAGAAAAGAAAGAGGGGAAAGGAGGCAAAAGAAGGAAATTTCTGCATTCACAGATGGCTGAAACATCTACCAAGAACATTTCCTCTCCCAAAGTGGGACGATGTGGTGAGAGCTGTGGTGTGGGACCCAGAACTGCCTTCTGGGGGTGTCCTTTCACTAGCGACTGGAAATGGCTGTAAGATCCTTGGATGAAAGTTACTGCTAAAGGACAAAGCATCATTTCAATATCACCATTATTATTGTGTTGTAACAACCAAAAAGCTATAAAATCAAAAAAGTATCTGCTCATTGGTGCTTTCTCCCCTCGAGGCATTTCAGCAGGCCCAAGAGGTTTGGGCTGGAGCCAGGCAGGGGACTCTGCTAGTGGGGACGATGCCCCCAGGTCCTGCTTTGCTCCCCAGCTGCACATTTCACTGAGGATCACACATCAGGGTCTGTGCAGACCCCAGCTAAATAAAAGCACACTGAGCATGTAGTGCCAAGTGGGGACAGCCATGAACCCAGTGAGCAGAAGGCTGAGCCAGAAGCAAGTTTTGGCCTACTGGAAGGACATCTCGCTGACGTGTATGAATTTTGCCTTTTGTAGTTAAAGCCCTAATTGCCTGGATTTTCTTACAAGCACTTTGCAACTGCTTTTTCTTAAAGGAGTGGGAATTAGGACTCTCTAAATTAACATGGCACATTTATTTCCTGCCCTGCTATCACACACTTGCAAGAGATCTCTTAAACTCCTGTTTTAAAATACCTGCTTAATTCAAACGTTAAATTAAGCTGGACTTGCTCACACGATGTGAAAGGGTCTTAAAACCTGCTTATTTTTCCTAGTATTAATTTTTTCAACTATTGTACTATAACAGGATTATAAAAGTTTTTAATTGACTGACATTAAATCTTCCCTGCAAAATTGTAACTTTAATATCCCCTAGGACTATTAGATTTTTATTCATTATTTCTCATTACTGAAAAATCAGTCTGAGAGAGCCCCTCGGGTCTTCCCCAAATAAGGGTAAGATCCTATTAGTCCTACAAATCATAAGTAAGTAATTCTTACCTAGGAGAAAAAGCCCACAGGGAATTAAATGCAGATTTAGTAGCCAAAGGAAAAGAAAGAACAGGGACTAGAAACCCTTAACGCTGCTCGCTGATGCTTTCCTTCACATCCAGAGACCAGCTGGCAGCTCTAAGACACTTAGCTTTTCCTGCACCATCATCGGTCTGTAAACTGCTTAATTTGCATAAGGTTTCTGGATTTCAAAATGCTGAGACACGTTTAGAGTGTCTGACTACAAACAATTCAGCAGTAAAGCTGCTGCACCTAAAGTAGCAAAATAGAGAGAGCACGCTCACACCTTCACAAAATTCTGGTTGCTTTGTAAAAAACATCTCTCCTGTTTAATAATCCCTGCAGATGAGCGCAAAGAACCTGCGATCCCATCGCACGTCCCCACCAGCCTCTGCAGCAGGAGCAGCAGCTGGTCCGGCACTGCCCTATTTTGGTGCCGAGCAAGACAGATGAAAAGCATCATTTTTCTCACACCCTAATAAAGTTTCAACCCCTTTAAAGTTACTTTTCCTTCAATAAAAAATAATAATAATAGAAAAGAAATACGTTCAATTAGGAGAACAATGTTTTCCCCCTGTAAATCACAGGGGAAGTGTCGGCCTCAGTGGTGTGTCACGTTGTGAGCGTGTGAGGGTCACGCTGGAGGGGCACTCATATCCGGACCCGCGGAGAGGGGAATGAAGCAGGAAAGATAAATTATTGCCTTTTGTTTTTCAGATTTCCAGGTGGTTGCAGTAAGTACCCACTGCTTCTTATCTCAGCTGTCACACAAGCGACAAACATCTCTCCAACTGCTGAATTTACTTACCCTAAAACCAGAGCAGTCTCGATTTGGGCCAAAACCCTAACAAGCCCCCCATGCTTTTGAGCAATTTGTGAGAAATGCTGAAAATGCAGCGGTTACCTGAGCGCTCACCCCTGCCCAAGTGGAAGGACACAGCCCAGCAAAAGATGCTCGATGTAGGATTTGTCTGCATCCTGGTACCTCAGGTATATTTTTGTTTATCAAAGCAGCCGTTCACTGGAGGCTGGGTTCTCAGATCACTCACGTTGCTGATGACTTGACCAGCACTTAAAACCCCTCCCGTAAAATGTCCCCCAGCAGATCATTGCGGTTTTGCTGAAGTTACAGTATCAGCTATCTCACACGTGAACTGAAAAAGGTGACGCTTTGCCTGCTTCTGACGTGTCCCGTGTGACCGATGTGCTCCCCAGGGTGCAATCAAAGCCTTCTACAGTCGTGAGATTTTCAGCTGCTTCCTGTTACAGCTCTGTGTTCACATGTATCTGTCTCCCATTCAGTGGGTGTTCTTGCGTACTGCAAATTAGAAAATTAACTCTGAAAGAACAAACTTCTTTTTAATATTCACTCTCTCTCCCTTTTAACTTATTTCCAGCTTTAAGCACATTCTCCTAAAGTTATGATTTATTTCCCTGACCTATTTCCCAATCTAAGGGCAAATACTTCCTCTCCTAATGACACCTTGTTAAAGTTTTTAAACATAACATCTCCTCAGCCTTCAAAGCTCCTTCCATCCATCCATAAGCATTATCTTACTTGAGTCGCATTCTCTCTCTGTTTGATCCAATGAAGACTTTTGTCACAGAAGTAGCGTATTCTCAGTCATGATGTAAAACAAAGAGTGGGGAATGCAGCTTCTGCATTCCACCTTCTCTCCAAGGTGATGCTCACTCACTGAGAGCTCAAGCAGCACCTGAGTCCCTTCTCACTGGTCTTCCCTGTGCTACTCTCTTTCCTTTACCATAATCTGATGTATTCTTCTTTTGATCCTGGCCGTACAGTCAGTGACAGCAAAATACAGAGCTCAAGAGCATTTGGTATCACACCAGGTTCCCCGTGAGCAAGGTAAACATTAGTCCTATAGACCGTCTACACATCCTCCCACAAGCCTTATATTCCAAACATACATTTCTCAATACATAATTAGTTGAGGATATGATTCTCAAAGCTGGCCATTCCCACGAGTATGCGCACCCTTTTGTAAGGGCTTGCAAACTTCTTTTCTTACATAAAGGAGGAGGCTCTTCCCTCCTGCAGTCAGTCTACCTTTCCCCTATGCATTTTATACTCCAACAGAAAAAGAAAGCCAAACCTCTCCTGTTATTTTAACTCTCACGAGTGGCTGAACTGGTAGCCCAGAGCAGCTAGATAGTCTTCCACGTTAATAACATCAGCCCCTTTGACTGAATGAGAAACGTGCAGTTTTCATTAGGCTGCCCTTAATGCAGAAAACGTGCACGTTCGGCAAGGTCAAATGGAAACCCGCCATCTCTGGTGTGTCCATCCGTACAAATTAGTAAATCTGCCTCCTGCGAAAGCAAGCCAGGTACTGAAAAGATAAATATCCACTCAGTGAAACAAAATCAAACCAGCGCTAGAAAGATGCAAGACCCTGAAGGATGACTGAAGTAGCCGCTTGAAAACAGTGAAGTAATGGGCTTACAGTTTTACCGTTCGTATAAAGTTTAGTGACTTCAAAATGAATGCGAAGCCAAACAAGACTTGTTATCCCACTGAAATCTCTGCTGTAACTGAAGCCAGTACCCAGATGTTCTGTGGTAAAATCTGTCGCTCCGCTGCATAAAAGCACCACATACCCTGACGTACAGTCCTGGCTTGCCTTTATCCAAACCTGCTTAGATGCTGGATTATTTTTCTAGCAATCTTTTAAACTGCCATGGGAAGCATAAAAGGTGGTCTCCTACAAAACCATTTGGTACCAGCTTGAAATGTAACCATTTGCAGAAATAAATCAGGGTTTCTTTTTCATAAACTGTTTATTAGCAACCCTTCAGAACGTAAATTGTAGAAGAAAAAGCAGGCTCTGAGTTTAATAAACATCTCATCTTTTTATATATATTAGGCAGAAGACCCTGGCACACTTCAGAGCAAAATGTCCAGTGAACAGGCTCCATCCAGCCCTACCAAAGCTGCGGGACAGGGAGCAGAAGGCCACTATGCAGCTGGAAGCTCAAAACCACATTGCGCAATCAAGGTGGGTCCCCACTCCCTCAGCACTATTACCCCACCCATTGCCAGCTTCAACTCTCAGGGCACCTCCCAGGAAGGACACTTCTAAGGTGGACAAGCTTTAGGTAGACAAACCTTCTAAGGAGGACAAAGCAGACTTGAAGACTCCATTTCTGCCCCTACACACAATTTTGGTGTAGGAGCCAAGAGGCTTTCGGGCTCTCACTGAGCTGGCCAGGCACTGAAGGAGGCCCAGGGCTGAGGCAGAAGCGAAGCTGTGGCACCGATCCTGCCCACCCTGCTGCGTCCCCAGCCCAGCTCACCGGAGGAGGAGAGGTGTGCTGGAAAAGCCGTGGCAGATGGGCCGGAGCTGCGTTCCGGGAGCTTTAAACATCGGATAAACGCCGAGTATGTAGTGAAGGCATTCGAGCCGAACAGGGAAGGCAGCACAGGCGTTATGTGATTTTAAACAGCTTGCTTGACATATTGTATTTATAAACATTGGGGAAACCTAAATGCTTCTCCTTGGTGTTTCCGAAGTAGTCATCCACAACAAAACAGGCACGCAGGGCGAAGCTCTGCCTCACCTCTGTGACAGCCTTCTTCAAATTAAAAAAAGGGGTCCCTTGTTAATCTCTGTGGGTTCAGCATCTTACACAGTGCTCAAATTCCCTCTCAAACCACTCATCCAATCTCCAGGAGGGCTGGGGCATGAGGTAACCCACCTCACGGCCGATGACGCCAGCAGCACGTCATGCGTGTGCCACCACCTGCCAAGGAACAGCCAGCTCCTCTCGCAGGCATGTCCCCAGGCAGGTGCAGGACATGCGCGTCGTGTCACCTCGCTGGCAGGACTGCAATGACACGACACTGTGTCCGCCCTCCGCAGCAGAGAAATCAATGGGTTTTCTGTCCGGGGCCACGCAGAAACAAGGACAGCATGGTACAGCCGCAGTCCTCGCCACAAAAACGGGACAAGGCTGGAAGGATTTTTCAGATGTATTATAAAGCTTTTTGAAATTAAGAAGGACTCCTTATCTGGTGACACTGAAAGTCCACGAGAAACAGGTATCATTCTCTTCACAACAGGATAAAACACAGCCGCAGGACCCTACATACATCCACTCAGTACCCACACACAATGTACTGCTGCGCATTTCTGCTTCATACCATTTCTAATGGTCGAAAGTACAACATAAAAATCTCTCAGCATTTTAAAAAGTGCTCTCCTCCTTCAGATATTAACAAGTTCAAAATTCTAGACATTACTCTAAGTACTCACCGAGACTTTTAGTGGTACTAGAAAGCTGACCTGGGCAGCTCTCCTCTTGCAGGTATGCACTTTGCTACGAGGCGGGAGAGCGAGGCGGGGAGGATGAGGCATTCCTGACAAGAAGCAATCCGAAATGCCATTCCTAAAATAGCTAAGAATCAGCGATTTTCAAAAGTAGGCTGAACAGAACCATAAAGTTTTTCTCCCTACTCCCTTACAGCACGTCCAAGGGTGCTGACGATGTCTAACACCCAAGCACTGTTTTCACAGAAACCAGGTTATGGCCAAGCCAGCAGTGCCTTGCCAGGGTCACCAGCATATAAATCACTCACCACCAACCTCCTGGGGAAGAATTCAGCCTCTCATCTCTTCCAGTTTTACAAGACACAAGTCCATCAGCTCGGCCAGACGTGAAATCAGTACACCTAGGCTGGAAGCCCAGTGTCAGACGGCGCTGGATGGGGCTGTCAACGCAGCCTGACTGTGGGATGTGCCAAAGGACACACGGTGCCATGCTCATGTCGCTGAACACGGCCTGGCTTCTGCCCGCACACAGCCAGCCGGGGCCAGGGAGATGTGGGGGTTCACGCTGGGGACCTGTATCCCCTCGGAGCTCAGCCGAGCCACAAGAACAGCGATTGCTATTCGAGCGCTTTAATTAAAGGCCGTAACTAGATGCTAAGTAGATCCTTCGGCGGGGAGGGAAGGTCCGAGGGACGCTACGAGCTTCGCAAGCCGCTCCTGACCAGCCCGAGGGCGGCCGCGGCGCTCCCGTCGGTGCCCACCGGGATGCTCTCCGGGGCTGCCGCGGGCAGCTAACGGGCGCGCAGCGGGTCCGGGGCAACCGCACGCTTTACACACATCCAGCACCGAACAGCTCAGAGGATCCCTGCTTTGCAGAACCCCGCGCTAGCCTTACACCGGCAAGGTTTAAATGCCTCAAAGTTCCGTCTGCGAGTGACTGAACGACGCTCTGGAGCCATTGTCCCTGCTCCCTACGAGCCGCACCTAGCCAATCTCTGCGCTTACATCCCGCCGTTGAGGCTTCAGGCTACTTTTTCTCGGTGGCCACCTTTTCTCTCCTCCTCTTTTTTTTTCCCCTAAAAAAACCCGCGATGCCAGAGGAGGGGGAGCCGCGGCCGGCCCGGCACACACCGCTGCGGGCTCCCGGCGGCGCGCAAAAACGAGGAGGAAAACGCCCCAGACCTCAGCGGGGATGGGGTGTGGGGGGGTCCGAGAAGGTGCCGAGGTCCTGCCGGCAGCATCCCGCGAACGCCGGCAGCCCCTCGGAGCCGGGCTGGGGGGCACCGCGCTCCCAACCCGACGGCCCCGCTCCCCCGCCCCGCTGCCGGTGCCTTACCTTGCGGCGTCCGGTCCCGTCCCGTCCGGTCCCTCCCGCGGAGGAGGTGGCGGGGGGGGAGGGAGGTCTTTTCTGCTTTTCTTTTTTATTCTTCTTCTTTTTTTTTTTTTTTCCTCAGGGGGGTGGGTGTTTATCTAACCCCCCGGCTCCGGCGGGGACGGGCTGCAGCGGGGACTGTGTCACCGCAGGTCCCTCGGCGCTTTATAGCCCCGTCCCTTCCCCACCCCACGGATGGGGGGGTTGGGAAAAAAAAAAAAAAGGAAGAAAAACAATTTTAAAAGGTGGGGGGGGGGGGGGGGGGGG
>JAVSBS010027405.1:0-16751 GCA_033124195.1 Coracias cyanogaster
ACCCTTCCCCAGCTCCGTTGCCCTTCTCTGGCCACGCTCCAGCCCCTCAAGGTCCTTCTGGGAGTGAGGGGCCCAAAACTGACCCCAGGATGTTGGTGGCCAAAACATGTGCAGAGGTGAGCTCATGCCCACAAGCATGCACATGTGAACGTGCAACACACCTGGCTGCTGGTGCAAGCACACAGCTGTGCACAGCCCGTGTTCCCACAACCACAATCGCATCAACACACATGAGATGCTTGCACAGCTTCACCTTTCTAGAAGAAAGGTCTCGCCTTGAGCAGTGCCATCCCCACCAGTACCTTGGAGGACACCCTGGCGTTCTCCAGCAGCACCCGCGTCCACACGGCCGGGTGCCGGGCCACAAACTTCCAGTCCTTGCACACCTCGGCCGCTCGTAACAGGGTCTTGGTGTCCAGGTAGGTGAAGATGCAGAAAAGAGCCGCCCGCATCTTGAGGATCTCAGGGCTGATCACCTCGCTGGAGTGGCCTGGGCTGCCCCTCTCCAGCCGACCCACCTTGCCCCCAGGCCCCTCGGTCCTGGCTGTGGGAAACCCACCATCAGTTGCCACTGATGTCTGGGGAGGATGGCAGGGAAGGGCTGCTCCTCGCAGAGCTGAGGAGCCATCCCCATCCTCCACCTTCCATCCTCCCCGTCCTCCCACCCCACCAGCAGAGCCCGGTGCGGTCTCACCCGTCAGCCGGCAGCTGCCACCGGGTCGGGATGCAGCAGATCCAGGTGCCTCCGGCTCCCAGCCCTCAGCCTCCGACTCGGTGGTGCGGGAGCCCACGTCGGAGACGTCGCCCTCCTCACCCTCGGTGCTGTTGCGGTAGGGCCGGCGGTGCCAGTTTTGGATGGCTTGCCGGCGCAGCCCCGAGCCCCGGGCGCCGTCCCGCGCTTGGTAGAGATGTCCATCGGTGGTGTCATCGGTGGGACACGGCTCTGCGCTGTCGCTGTCGTAGCAGCCCGAGCTCTGCGACACGGCTTTCGCCCGGCTTGAGGCCCTGGGGGAGAGGGATGCCCAACCTCAGTGGTGTCCTCCCCATCGGCCCAAAAAAGGAGCGTCCCAATAAAATCCTAAGAGGGGACTCACCCGGTGCTGGAGGAGGAGCGCTGGTTGGACACACCGTAAGGACCATGAATGGCCACCCCTGGTCCTGGGTGCCGGTCTCTCTGTGGGGAGATGAGACAAGAGGAACCAACGTGGCGAAACCCAAAACGTGGGTGGTGCAGCCGAGGGGAGATGACCCCGATAACCCACCCAGTGCCGGCCGCGTCTTGGGGTGAGGCCATACCCAAGCGGGATGCAGAAGAACATCTCCAGCAGTGCCTTGCCCACACTCACCATGGAAACACAGACCCATGGAGAAGCAACTTCTCTTTGGGATTCCTCCACCCTGGATTCTCTATTTCCCCATGGGAATGAGATGGAGGCCCCTACACCTCCCCACTCAACCCATTGCAGCCATCAGAGAAGCCACACGGGTGCGTGCCCGAAGCCGCTGGTGTGCCCGTGCCTGTGCCCGTGGAGGTACCGGTCTGCCGGTGGCCTTGGCCCCTGGTGTGCCACAGCGTCCCAGGCTGCCGTTTGGGGTGGTGCCGCAGCTGCTGCTGATGATCTGGAGCTGCTTCTCGGCCCGGTCCGCCCGGTCCAGCAGCTCCTCGATGAAGTGCTGGAGGCGGACCTTGGCATTGGCCTCGCGGGCAGCCGTCTCCTTCAGGAACTGGTCAATCTGCAGCACCTCCCTGTGTGGAGGGACCAGGTGGTGACACCCCAATCCTTTCCCACCCAGCCCTGTTAAGCACCTCCATCCGTCTCTGCGAGCTGGGGTGGGAGGTCAAGGATACTTGTGTGCATCCAGACCATTCCATCGTGGAATTAGGACAAGAGGAAACAGCCTCAAGTTCTGACAGAGGAGGTTTAGCTTGGACATGAGGAATAATTTCTTCCTGGCAAGGGCTGTGAAGGGCTGTCCCAGGCTGCCCAGGGCAGTGGTGGAGCCCCCATCCCTGGAGGGGTTTCTAAGCCGTGGAGATGTGGTGCTGAGGGACATGGGTTAGTGGTGACCTGGCAGTGCTGGGTTAACACTTGGACTTGCTGATCTTGAAGATCCTTTCCAACCAAATCAATTCTGTAATTCTATGATTTATGATCCTCAGCCTGATTTGGGTCTGTGCCAACCTGGATGGCTCCTGGGCATGGTTCAAGGAAGAGCAGGGACCAACAGCTGCTCCTGGGCATGCAGAGTGGATATGACCACGCTGTTTTGGTGGGGGATGACATCCCTGGCACTTTTTCTGGGATGTACGTTGCTCCCAGGACAGGAGTCACGCCTCCGAGCGCAACAGAGCAGGGGGAGGAGGATGATGATGGTGCAGTGGGATGATGGAGGAGGACGGCAGTGATACCCTACCCTTTTGGGGCAGACTTAAAACACCTTAACAGCAGCCTGAAGTCCTCAAACCCCACCTAGCCCTGTAGCCCATTAAGCCTGCTGGTTTTATGGCCCCATCTCCCTCGTTAACACATTAATTAACAGGTTCTTGGGAGCTTCGAGCCTGCAGATGAGCAGGGCACAGCTGCGGAGGAGCTGAGAGGTCACCCCACAAACATGGCCCCACTCTGCTTGCTCACGCGTGTGCCCTGGCCCACACACACCCGCTGACCTCATCCTCTCCCAAACACATGAGCCTGTACATGCAGACATCACCCCATGAGCACAAACATCCCAAAAACTCACGTGTGGTCATCACACGCCTGCAAATACACGTGTCCCATGAACACACACGTGTTCACCCGGGCACACACATGCAGCCGTTGTGTCCCACACGCATGCCCAGAGCCACCCTCACATGCACAAACACCATGAAGAAGCAGAAGCTTGTGGAAGAGTGGCTGGAAAGTGCCCAGCAGAAAAGGACCTGGGGGTGTTGGTTGACAGCCGGCTGGAGATGAGGCAGCGTGTGCCCAGGTGGCCAAGAAGGCCACCAGTGTCCTGGATTGTGTCAGCACCAGTGTGGCCAGCAGAACCAGGGCAGGGATCGTGCTCCTGGACTGGGCACTGGGGAGGCTTCACCTTGAATCCTGGGGTCAGTTTTGGGTCCCTCACTCTCAAAAGGACCTTGAGGTGCGTGGCCAGAGAAGGGCAACAGAGCTGGGGAATGGTCTAGAGCAGGAGTGTGGTGAGGAGCAGCTGAGGGAGCTGGGGGTGTTGAGTCTGGAGAAAAGGAGGCTCAGGGGAGACCTTCTCACTCTCAACTCCCTGCCAGGAGGTTGGAGCCAGGTGGGGTCAGGCTCCTCTCCCAGCTAACAAGCCATAGGACAAGAGGAAACAGCCTCAAGTTGTTCCAGGGGCGGTTGAGGTTGGAGATGAGGAACGATTTCTTGCTGGCAAGGGTTGTGAAGACCTGTCCCAGGCTGGGCAGGGCAGTGGTGGAGTCCCCATCTCTGGCAAGCTTTCCAAGCCATGGAGATGTGGTGCTGAGGGCCATGGTTTAGTGGTGACCTGGCAGTGCTGGGCTAATGGTTGGACTCAATCAATCTTAAAGGTCTCATCCAACCAGCATGATTCTAAGAAAACACGAATGCAGATGTACAGCTCAACACACCTGTGCAGCCGGACACGACTGGCACATGAGCACAGGCAGCACCATGAGCTCCCCAGACACACGTGCAGTTGGTCACATACACACCCAGCACCGATCACACCCGTAGAGTCGATGGTGCACAACCACCCTCACACCTTCACTGAGCATCCAGGAACCCCTGCAGATGCACAACCAGAGCTCTGCACATCCTTCTTGTACACACCCAACTACAGACCTGGCTGTGCACACCTCTGAACATGCCCACACTTGACCACTCACCCTACTGCACGCATTTGACTGTAGAATCGTAGAATCATTAAGGTTGGAAAAGACCTCTAAGATCATCAAGCCCAACCATCAACCCAACACCACCATGACCACTAGACCATGTCCTGAAGTGTCACGTCTACATGTTTTTTGAACACCTCCAGAGATGGTGACTCCACCACTTCCCTGGGCAGCCTGTTCCAGGGCTTAATCACTCTTTCAGTAGAGATCTTCTTCCTAATAGCCAATCTAAATCTCCACTAGTGCAACTTGAGGCCATTTCCTCTCATCCTATCACTAGTTACTTGGAGTAAGAGACCAGCACCCACCTCTCTACAACCTCTCTTCAGGTAGTTGTATAGAGCAACATGGTCTCCCCTCACCCTTCTCTTCTCCAGACTAAACAGTTCCAGGTCCCTCAACAGCTCCTCATAAGATGTGTTTTGCAGACCCCTCACCAGCTTGGTTGCCCTTCTCTGGACCTGCTCCAGCCTCTCAATGTCCCTCTTATACTGCAGCACCCAAAACTGAACAGAATACTCGAGCTGTGCCCTCACCAGCACCAAGTCCAGGGGCACGATCCCTGCCCTGGACACACTATTTTTGACACAAGCTAGGATGCTGGTGGCCTTCTTGGCCACCTGGGCACACGCTGGCTCATCTTCAGCTGTCTCTCCACCAGCACCCCCAGATCCTTTTCCCACCAGGCACTTTCCAGCCACTCTTCCCCCAGCCTGGAGCGCTGCAGGAGTTGTGGTGCCCCAAGTGCAGGACCCAGCACTTGGCATCCAACTGTGCACACCCGGCCACACAGATCTGCACAGGAGCATGAAGCCCAAGGATGAGGTGGCTCTTGATGACATAATTCCCGTTGCTGGTTACTAATTGCCATTTAATTAGCAGTTAATTGCCCCCAACCTGCTGCTCACAGGGTGAGCCTGGGACCTCCCTGGCCACAATTGGAGAAGGCTTCTGGTGAAGGGCCTCCAGAGATCTGGAAGGCAAATGGGGCGCTGGCGCAGCAGGTGTAAGGTGATGCTGATGGTATCACCTGCATCTCTGGGTGGAAAAATATGCCTGGCCAAGCAAACACAGCCCAGGAGCAGAGAACCTCCCACGAGGACAAAGACATTGTGGTGTTTTGGAGCTGGCGGGGCTGGGAGATGTCCCCGGCAATGTCTGGTTCCTGGGGAAGTGCCAGTGAAAATGTTTTCTGATCATTTCCCCACATCTCGGAAAAGAAACATCTCTTTTCTTCAGCTTTTCCCACTGTCTCTCTGCAACCTGGCAAATGGTTTTGTCACTCTGGTTGGAGGAGTTTGGGGACTGATGGGGACAGGCGAGGGGCAGGAGGGTTTTTCTAAGGTCCAGGACATAGTTCTGGGGCATAAAACCAGGTTCTTAGGTGGTAACCAAGTCCAGGCTCCACCACGGACCAAACAAGATGTGTTTGACTCATCAGTCACCCTCCATCTGCCCTCTCTCACACTTCTCCAGGCCCTGTTCCAGACAAGTCCACCTCATTGGCCCTCATCCTGCCACCACTTATCCCTGAGACACCCCTGGACAACACCCACGAGGTGGTGGCAGCCCCCAAACTTCCCCATTGCCTGTCCCACACACATGCACCCAAACCAAGAGGTGTTGCCCTTATCCAGCCCCAGCATCATCTCACTCACCACAGGACAATCCCCACCACCAGCAAATGCTGGGAACCTTCTTTCTAAGACATAGTCATTATTTTGGAGTCAAAGTTGCTAATGAATGTGCTGATAATGATGGGGACCAAGACGAGTCCTTGAGGAATCCCACCAGTGCTCCCAACCCAGCACAACCATGATTGTCCAGCGCTAACCTGCTCCTCACTGTCTTTCTGGACCCTGTGGTGGCCTCCAGCTTTGCTAAAAAACTCCTAAGGAACAAGGTCTACTTTACTTGAGCAACAAGAATGGTATAAATGACCTAGTGCTTGACTGGAAGGAAACCCAGGAGCAGCACTTGGGTGGGAAGGAGGTGCTGAGTGGGGAACATGGGATGAAAATGAGGATGACAGTGCCATGGTCTAACAGCAAATGGAAGTCATACTGCTTGGGCTACCCCACCCTCTTTCTGGGAGAAAAACTCTGAATTAGGCATGGCCAAGGTGGCCCTCTCATGTTCATGACCACGGAACAAGGTCAATGGGATTGCTCAGGTTGGACAGAGCCAGATAATTCAGCTGTGGGGCCAGAGGAGATGATCCAGGCCTTGGTTTTGGGGGGGGTCACCCTTTGGTACTAGAGATGGGCTGCAGCAACATGGCCACCAGCATGTTCCTCAGCAGGACAGCAGGATGGGTGTGTGCATCCCCAGCCTGGCCGTGTCCTGGGGGCACCGGTGGCTCTGGGACAAGGTCTGGCGTGATGTGACCCAGCTTGGTGCCAGACACGGACAGGCTCAGGTCTGTGAACAGTGCCTGCGTGGAAGAAGATTCAAAACCTGAGACATGATGCTGATGGGCATTGCCAGGGAGGTTGTGCCCTAGCACTTGGTCTGAGGGTTTGGGGATGGTGTTGGGCTCCTCAGGGCTTGCTACCAAAGACCAATTTTCCCCCATCCTGTAGCCAGGAAAGGGGACAGAGGACTCACTGTTGCTTGCGAGTGAGCTCCTGCTCCTTCTGCACCAGGTCCTGCTTGAGGGAGGCCAGCATCTCCACACTGACGTCCACCTGGCGGGACAGTTCAGATGCCCGGTCCTCCAGCTCCTGCTTCTCCCGGCTGAGCCTCAGGCTCTCCTGCTTGGCCTTCTCCAGCTCCGAGCTCTTGCGGTCCAGCTCCACCTGGAGCCGGCCCACCTGCGAGGCGATCTTCTGCTCCACCTCTTCCGTCAGCTTCTCCAGCCGCTTGTCTACCTCCAGCTTCTCAAAGGCGCGGATCTTCAGGCGGGCCAAGCCTTCCTCATAGGCAGCGTCCATAGTGGCCGGCGGCGTGGGGGCCGGCGCCACGGCTTTGCCCCGGGTGAAGATCTCCGTCAGCGGGATCTCGATCTCGTGGACATAGCGGGGTGAGGGGGAGGAGGACGGGGCCGGCTCCAGCTCCTCGGCGGGGACGAGGTCACAGGAGAAGCGCTGGTCCTTGCCTTGGAAAGAGGTGCTCTCAAAATAGTCCCGCCGGGCGGCTGGAGTCAGCAGGGCCCCGTCGGCAGCCAAGGGGAAGACGGCGGCATCGCAGATGCTGTTGGTCTTGGAGAGGACGTAGAGGGTCTCGTAGGTGTGGTTGTACTCCAGGTGCGCCCGCAGCGAGGAGAGGCTGCGGAAGCGCTTGTGCTCCCCGCACCGCGGACACCGGTAGGGCAGGTCCAGCGAGGCCATCCCTCAGCTACGCACCCTGACCCAGGGGAACTGCACGGCCTTGCTCATGGTGTGGAATGGGTGCACTGGTGGCACTCGGGGTTGGCCGGGGAGCCCCGGGCGGTGGGGCTGCAGATCTGCTGGGGCATGGTGGGGTGAGAGTCCTGGGATGGAAAGGGAGGGTCTGGCAGTTCTGGGAGGGGTCTGTCAGCATCGGCTGGTGCCAGGCACTGGAAGAGATAAGGGGGTTAGTCATACAGGGGTGGTGGGTCTCCAAAAGTCCCTTCTTGGTCAGTCTTCTTGGTCCCTTCTGTGCCTCCATTCTAGCCTCCCATGTTCCTCTCACTCATGCACAACCCTTGGGAATGTGCACAACCCTTGGGAAAATCCAGAACCCTTGGGAAGATCCAGGACCCTTGGGAAGATCCAGAACCCTTGGGAAGATGCATAACCCTTGGGAAGCTCCACAACCCTTAGGAAGCTCCACAGCCTTTGGATAGGTGTGCAACCCTTGGGAAGATCCACAACCCTTGGGAAGATGCACAACCCTTGGGAAGCTCCAAAACCCTTGGGAATCTCCATAACCCTTAGGAAGATGCATAACCCTTGGGAAGTTCCACAACCCTTAGGAAGCTCCACAGCCCTTGGATATGTGTACAACCCTTGGGAAGACCCATAGCCATTGGGAAGTTTCCATGACCCTTGGGAAGCTCCATAACCCTTAGAAAGGTGCACAACCCTTGGGAAGATCCATAACTGGAAGGTTTCCCACTCCTTGGGAAGAAGCATAACCATTGGGAAGGTTCACAACCTTTTGGGAGGAGTACAGCCGTCACAAAGGTGGATAACCCATGGAAATCTCTCTCCATCTGCCAGGAGCTTGCTACAGAGGGGTGACCCATGTGCTTTCTTGCTCTACCTCCATGCAACGAGCCCCTGCAGTGTTGGGGTCTCCAGGCCCCAGGACCATCCCTGTGTCCGATGCTGGGGCTGGGGTGCTGGGAGCTACCTCCTCCAAGCAAAGGGTGACCCACTCCTACTAGATCAGCCCATGCAGCCTTGCAAGGTTTCATCTCCAAAAGTCACTTCTCATCACTGACCACCTCCAGGGCAAAGGGACCTTCATGCTGTCCAATGCAGCAGGACACGGTGGCTTCCTTTGCCTGGGCAAAAGAGGGTTCCCATGGGGACCTGCTTTATCCTCCACTCACAAAACCCTCCAGACATCAGGGTGGAAAGGAGGAGGGCGGGAATCCATCCTTATGAAATGGGCTAAAAAATCCAGCTTGGGAGGTCACCACGGTCTCCTCCAGCCTGGGAACCACAAGCACCCATCAGGGTACATTTTTGTGGTGCTTCCGCCCCAAAACACCAAAGGCACCCATGGGTGGGGGCATCCCTTGCTCATCCCTCTGCACTATCCCACAAAGGGCTCTTCCCACCACCCTAAAACCTCTCCGAGCCCTCCTGCACCCCACAACCACCAACCTTGGTGAGCACTACACCACCACCGCACCCTCCCTCTCCGCTCCTCTCCAGGGCAGCATCCCCCACGGCTCGGCACCCCTTGGCCATGAGGTTTGGGAAACCATTTTTTTTTTTTAGGGAAAATTCAGTAAAGGTAAGAAATCCACGCAAGAAAAAAAATCAAGGTAAGGTGTTCCAAGAGGATTTCTGGACCTGCCTGGCTGGGTTTTGGGGTCGTTGCACCCTCGCAGGTTAACCCCACCTGGGCAACAGCTCAGCCGAAAGCGGGTGAACACAAAGCACCGCCGGCAACTTCAGGTGCTGCCGGGGGGATGAGAAAGCGCTTTTCCACCGGAACGATGTAGCCACAGCATCGTGCCTCCGGTACCTCAGGCCTGGATCCTTGCCCACGTCTCCTGGGGTCCGCGACCAGCCTCGCTCCATATTTCCCAGCCATAAACCAAGGCAGGATCCGGCCCAGGTGGGTCCAAACGCTCACATCGCCCCATCCCTGACCATAAAACCTCCAGCGAGGAGCAGGATTCCAGGAAATTATTAGCGGAGTCATTACCAGGCTAATGAAGCCCAGGGGCATCCGGAGCCGGGAAATGCTCCCAGTCGCTGGGAGATTGCAGCAGCGGGAGAAACCCAGCCCTGGGCTGCTTCCCTGCCGCTACCTGTGATTCATCATGGAGCCTTTCTTTGCATTGTTTAACATTTTTTCCTTACTCCCCCTCACCCCAACCCCACCATCCCCTCAAGGAAAAAAAAAACCAAAAAAAACCCAAAAAAATTGCCATCAGGCAGCTCTACTGCCTGGTTGGAGAGGGAAGGGGGGGATGGAGAAGAGGGGTGGTGGATGTTGGTGGGGTGATGGATGTTGGTGGGGTGGTGGATGTTGATGGGTAGTGGATGTTGATGGGTAGTGGATGGTGGTGGGGTGGTGGATGCTGCTGGGGTGGTGGATGCTGCTGGGATGGTGGATGTTGATGGGGCGGTGGATGCTGCTGGGGTAACGGATGCTGCTGGGATGGTGGGTGCTACCGGGATGGTGGCTGCTGCCGGGGTGATGGATGCTGCCGGTGCCGTGTGCCCGCTGGTCCCCATCCTTCCCCAGCGAAGGCTGCAATGGCAGCGGGGTGGGAGCATCGTGGTTGGGGGATGAGCTCTGTGGGACTGGGACATCAAAACCCGGGGCGCCTCTCCCCTCCCAGCACCCGCAGCAAGCAGCGGCGGGTCCCTCCGCACCTCCTGGCAGTGGCTTTGTCCCCGCTCTGTGTGTCCTCCCCCCCGCTCCCCGCTCCCTGGGGACCCCGGCCGAGGAGCAGCCTGGGGACAAGCCACCTCCTCCCAGCTCAGCATCCCGCTTCTCCCAGTACCTGCTTCTCGCCGTCCACCTCCGGCTCCCGGCTCCGCCAGCATCTCTCCCGCTTCCTCGCCGAGCCTGCCGGGGGGCTGTGGGGTGGTGCTCGGTTCCCCCCCGCCGCTCCCCGCTCCTCTCTGCACAAAGGAGGCGGCTGCCGAGCGGCTCAGGGCTCTGCCGGCCGGGAGGGATGCTGCCCGCGGGGGATGCAGCCCGAGGAGGAGGCAGGAGCCGCGGGAAGCATCCGGCTCCCTGCGGCCGGCACCTCCATGCCAGCCAGGCCCTGGGGAAGGAGGGAGGGTGGTGGCTGCGGGAGGAGGAGGAGGAGGAGGAGGAGGAGGAAGGGAGCAGAGGTTGAGGGCGCTGGGGAGGTGGGCACCCTGGGGATGGCGGGTCCCCGGGGCTGCGGGGCTCAGGGGGGGCTGCGCATGGCGAAGGCAGGGGGGGAGGGAGGGATGGATGGAGGGATGGATGGAGGGGTGGATGGAAGGAAGGAGGGCGAGCGCCAGCAGCCGCCTCCTCCCTCCTCCTCCTCCTTCGCAGCCTGAGCCCGGGCTGTTTCTCCGCCGCTTTCCTCCCTCACAGCTCCCTCTGCCTGTCTCCCCGCGAACACCGCTCCCCGGGCCTTGCTGCCATGCGGCAGCTCATCCTCCGGCTCCCCTGCTCCCCCAGGCCCACCCTTGCCCCCCAGCAGACACCCACACATCCCGGCCCCTGGCTGGCTCCCGGCTGGGATCACCCCGGAGCATCCCACCCCATGCCCCCGGGGGGCAGCCGGTGTGGGGTGCACGGCTGAGCGTGGGCACCTGCATTGCTCCTTCCCCCGAGCGCCCTGGTTTGGTCATGTTCTGGTCCCTGAGCACCTTGTCTTGGTTCCTGGCTTGGTCCTGAGCCAGTCTCTGAGCATCCCAGCTTGGTCCCTGCCTTGGTCCTGGCCTGGTCCCTGATAGCACTGGCTTAATCCCTGGCTTGGTCCTGATCCGGTCCCTGAGCACCTTGGTTTCATCCCTGGCTTGGTCCTGATACAGTCCCTGAGCACCTTGGTTTCATCCTCATCTTGGTCCTGATCTGGTCCCTGAGCATCTTGGCTTCATCCCTGTCTTGGTCCTGATCCAGTCCCTGAGCACCTTGGCTTCATCCCCGCCTTGGTCCTGGTCTGGTCCCTGAGCACCATGTCATAATCCTTGTTTTGGCCCTAATCCAGTCTCTGATCACCGTGGCTTAATCCCTGGCTTGGTCTTGACCCAGTCCCTAAGAGCCTCGGCTTGGTACTCAGTGTGGTCCTGATCCAGTCCCTGAGCATCCCAGCTTGGTCCCTGCCTTGGTCCTGATCTGGTCCCTGATCACACTGGCTTAATCCCTGGCTTGGTCCTGGTCCAGTCCCTGGGAATCCCAATTTGGTCCTAATCTCCTGTTGGTGTTCCCAAGCACCCTGACTTGAGCCCCATCTTGGTCCTGATCCAATCTCTCAGCGGCCTGGTTTGGTCCTGATCTGGTCGCTGAGCACCTCAGCTTGGTCCTCAGCACCAAAGACATCCAGCACAGATGGGTTTTCTTGTCTGAGGTGGACACGGGGGGAAGACAGCAGCTTTGGGCCCAGGATGCTGTTGGCCGAGGGGTGAAGGGTTGTCCCCATCCCCACCTAGCCCCAGGTTTTGGGGTGCAAGTGCTTCTCCTCTCCTACAAACACATGCTCAGTCCCACCCCACCCCAGAAGCAGCTGCACGCAGCTGCCATGGTGGGTGCCCCCTCCCTCAGCAGCGCTGGCCGGGGGAGCAGAGGGCGAGGGCTCCAGCTCGGGTGCCTCAGCCGAGCTTTCAGGCTCAGCATCAATAATTAATGCACTTTCAGAGGGATATTAATAAAGGTCTCATGCATCATGCATGGCCAGCGGCGCGGGGGCAAGCAGGGCTGGTTACTGCCCAACATGAACGGATGTCCCACGGAATGGTGCCCAAAAGGTGCCTCTTCCTGAAGGAACCTGGGGTGCTGAGGTCCTCATTGACAACATCTGGGGTGTCCCCCAAGAAAAAGGGTTTTTTTTTTCTGGTTCCTGGGGCCACATCCATCCCACAAAGTGGTCCTTGCTCAGGATCAGGCTCTTGCACACGTGGGATGGTTCAGCTGCTGGTGCCAGCAGTGCTTTGGGCTGGTGGGTGCCCACCTGAGGGGCATGAGCACCCTTGGGTGCCATCAGAGGTGTGAGCTCTTAGGGACAGGTGTGAGGGGACATTTAGGATTTCCCCCTCAATCAGGTTTCCTTCTGGCCTCTCTGTCCACCCCATCCCTGCTCATAGTCCTCAGGGACCCCATGTTCCCTGCTCAGCTTCCCACCCCACCTCCATCAGGTCTTCCCACCCAAGCTCAGTGGATTTTGCTAGGATAATGGTATAACTGGGGTTTAACCCCAGGATGCTCCAGCCCTCATGTCGGCCAAGAGTTGGGGGACAGAAGAGGACCTGGGGAAGGAGACCTCCCTCCTCCATACACAACTGGGGGGCAGATCCCCCACCCTGGGGCTGGTGGAGGGGACAATATCTGTCAGTGAGATCTGATTTGCAGCCGTGCCGTTCCCTGCCTCAGTTTCCCCTTCTGCAAGAAGAAACCGATCATCTCCAAAACGCTTGAGCATCGGTGATGACCACTGAGCCCCGAGCCAGGGATGCCCCATCCCCGCTGCCCAGCTCCCCCTGTCCCACAGGCACCTTCTCCTCTTGATTAATTAAAACCAAAGACCCGTGTGCCCCATCTGTGCGAGCACCTCCTGTTAGAAAGACAAGAATTTGGAGAATATCTGGTTTGGGCCAATTTTTAACCACCACAGGAGGGAGGTTCTGCTATTGGTGGCACTTTCCAGGCTGCAACATCTCCTCCTGAGGCACCCAGCCGCTGGTTGGTCCCAGGAGAAGGGAAATGGCATCTTTAAAACGGGGAAAGGGAAGGAACAAACAGCCCCCCCACCAACTTCACAGGGGCCACATCCTGCCTGCTGGTGCCTGGATCTTCTCCAGCCCTGGGGATGTGCCAGGTTGAAGATGAGGAGCTGGGTTGTTATTTTGCCCTGTTTCTTCTGGGTGAAGCCTTCCAAGGTGTCCATGGGGCATCCACACCCCATAGGGATGAGGAGCAGAGGGTGGAGGGGGTCTGAGCTGGGCTTTGAGGTCCCCATGTTGAACCCTACAGCTCTGGATCCAAGTAGGGCAGATCCCTCCAGGGCTCAGCGCCATCAGAATAAACCTGGAGCCACCTCCCATGACCACCAGTGTGGAGCAGGGATCTCTTCCCCTTCTCCCGGAATAAGCCACCCACTCTGGGGATTTGGGGATGCTCAGGAGGAGGGCGGCCAACCCCCTGCGCTGCCCTGATTGATTTTCCTCTCCCCGCTAATTATTTAAGCACCTTTTCCCCCCACAGGCGGCAGCTCGAGGTCAAAGCCCCAAGAGAAACACCACCGGCATCAGCTGCTCTACAGGATCCGACGGCAGCGAGCAACCGCAGCAAGGTCTTGATGAGCTCAAATCTTTAATTAGAAAAATAGCCACAATTTTCTAATATTCCTGGTAAGATTCTTTTTACAAACAGGAAAATAATAATAATAATAATAATAATAACAATGACATCACCTTTCCAAAGGGACCGCTCCGCACCGCTTGCCGGAGCCCGGCGGCATCTCTCTCCTTCGGGAGAAAAGACCGGAGCAGCCGCAGCTCCCGACCATGCCGGCCACTAAATAACCAGCCGGGAGCATCCTCTAAAGTGCTGGCAGGGAAATCCCCGTCAGGTCGCTACAAACGCCCCGTGTCCGTGGGTCTGGGTGTAAAAAAACAACCCCATCTGGGTGCTGGATTCTTTCTGTACATGGTTTTTTTCTTTCTCCTCCTTGGAAGAGGAGCTACAAAAATGGCTCAGTCCCTGCAGTTTGGAGATGGCTCCGGATGGCCGGAGCTGCCACATCCCACGTCCGTGGCTGGTGGTCCAGCGCCGCGGCATCGTCTCTGCTTCCCGCGTGCCCTCCTCCTCGCCGGCATGGCCCTATCTGCCGTCATCTTCTCCGGGGCCACCTCAGGAGGATATTCCCACCCCGGCTCTCCCATGAGATGCTCAGGGGACCTTGGGAAACGCCGTCTTCCAGCGCTCAGGTTGAGGTTTCACAGTGTCCCGAAGGAGAGACCCACTGAGAAGAACCCCAAACCTTTGAGCTTCTCCTCCGTCCGGGCTTTCTGCTTCAGGTGGACCTTGCTGTGACGCTTCTTCTCATCGCTCCTGGCGAAGCGGCGGCCACAGGTGTCACAGGAGAAGGGCTTCTCGCCGGTGTGGGTGCGGATGTGGGTGGTGAGGTGGTCGCTGCGGCTGAAGTTCCTCAGGCAGATGCGGCACTGGAAGGGTTTGTGGCCCGTGTGGATGCGGAGGTGCCTGTTGAGCTCATCTGAGCGGGCAAAGCTCCGGATGCAGTTCTCCACCGGGCAGGCAAAAGCCTTCTCGTGGGGTTTCGGGCAGAAACATTTGGAAGAGCACTTGGTCCGGCGGGTCTTCTTCTTGGGCTCGGCCAAGGCAGGAGGGTTGGTGGGCAGCAGGGAAGGGATGGAGGAAGAGGAGGTGTGCGCCAGAAAGTCCGTGGTGGGGACAGAGGGCGAAGGGTGAGGATGGAGGAGCTCTGTGGAGCTCATCAGACCTGGCAGGACTTCAGGCTGGGCCAAGGAGGCATCAAACTCTGGCATTAATGGAGGAGGGATGTTGTGGATCTTGGTGTCGGCAAAGTCCCCGCGGGCCGGGAAGTTTTCTGGCTCGCAGCCGAAGCCCAGATGGGTGCTGAAGCAGGCAGCGTCCTCTGCCAGGCTGCCGAGCTCCGACTGGCAGCTGATGGACAAGACGCTCTCCATCTTGGAGCCCAGCGAGTGGAACAGCCCTTGGCCACTCTCTCCAGCTGGGAAGTCTTCAGGAGAATGGTAGCCAGCGGGCAAGTAGGCCTGCTGCTGGGTGACGGGCTCCCACTGGGCACAGGAGGCTTTAAACTTCTCCAGGGGTGGGGAATCAGAGGGCAGCTTGATGTCCTGCTTGTTGTCCAGGAGCTTGGGCTGGAAGAAGCACTGCGAGGTGTTTCCTAAGGTGGGTTGTACCTGGAGGGGTTGAGCACCCTCCGCCGTGGGGAAGCCGCCGTAGCCCTGCTCCGGGAAGGGGGTTTGGGTGGATCCGTTCATATCGGGCTGGCAGGCGGTGTAAAGGTCCAGCTGGCTCGGAGCCACCTCGGGACAGGGGTAAAGAGCATCCAGGTGCCTTTGGTGGCCCTCGGAGGAGCCGAAGGGGGAGATGCCCAGGATCCCCGACATCAGGTTGAAGAGGGATTCCTGGTCCTGGGGATGCTCCGGGACAGCCTTGATGAAGAAGCTGCCGGTGTAGCTGAGCGAAGGGGAGGGTTGGCTGCCCAGCAGGGAATAATCCACCGCCCCGGCGCTCATCGGGGTGCCCAGCAGCTCACCTGGGGACACAGAGGGGATGGTGGTTAGAGGGATGGAGGGATGCGGGGATGGAGAGGGGCGGGATACTGGGGAACAGCAGGAGGCTGATGTTGCGTCACTGCGAGGTCCCCGTCCTCCGGATCGTGCAAGGAGCCCTGGGCTTCACTGCCCTTCCCTGTCAGGACCCCCAGGACCCCCACCCTGGGCTAACAGGGGGCTGCTGAACCCGCAGCCATGGGCTGGGAGGCAGAGGAGGGGAGGATGCCCGATTCTTGGCTGCGGCCATCACTCCCAACAGGGTCCCTCATCCCTGCCCGGCTCCCCCCTGCCCTTACCTCCGAGGAAATCGGCCTCTGCCAGAAGTTGCTGCTCAGGCTGGCCCAAACCCTGCAGATCCCCGCTTTTCATCTCGCAGCTCTCCTCGTACTTGGAGTAAAGCGGATCCGGGCAGGAGAAATCCAGAACGTTGAGCATCTCTCCTGGAGGCACGGCCGGAGTGGGGGGATCGGGCTGGGGAGAGCCGGGGATGCTCGGGGGGAAGCCTGAGGATGCTCAGGGAGATCCAGGGGATGCTCCGGGGTGATCCGGGGGATGCTGAGGGCGATCTCGGGGATGCTCGGCTTGATCCGGGGGATGCTCGGCTTGATCCGGGGGATGCTCAGGCTGGTCCAGGGGGATGCTCAGGGTGATCTAGGGGGTGGTCCAGGGGGATGCTCCGGGGTGCTTGGAGCGATCCGGGGGATGCTCGAGGAGATGCTCTGGGGTGCTTGGGGCGATGCGGGGGATGCTCCGAGGTACCCGGACCGATGCGGGGGGTGCTCGGGGTAGGTACCAGGGACCGGCCGGGGGATGCTCCGGGCGATCCGGGGGATGCTGGGGCTGGCTGCCAGGAGGGATACGGGGGGTGCTGTGTCCTGGGGGGTGGGGGGCAGGTCCGGGGGGGGTTGAAGTGTGCAGGCAGGGGCAGGCAGGGCCGGCAGCAGCGGCAGCCCGTCCGGACGCCCGGCTCTCCCTCCCCGCCGCCCCCTTTATAGCTGCAGCGGGGCTGCTCCGACCTTCCGCCGCAGCCATTTCTGGAGTCCCCAGTGAGGCTGCCGTGACGTAAATGCCCATATATGGACTCAGGATGTAGGCTAGGGAGTCCCAATAAGGAAATCTCTCCCGTGACGCGCTGCCCCCTCCCTCCCTCCCCCTCCCCCTCCCTTCCCCTCCCCCTTTTCTCTCCCTCTGTGTTTTTTTCTCTCTCTTTCCCCCCCTCCCCCCCTTCCATCTCCCTCTTT
>JAVSBS010027408.1:0-13620 GCA_033124195.1 Coracias cyanogaster
CCCTGGAGGGCCGTATCCGGCCCGCGGCCCGTAGTTTGAGGACCCCTGATGTAGTCCAACCCTCTTACCGTCAGCAGGGACATCTCTTAACTACATCAGGTTGCTCATAGCCCCATCAAGCCTGGCCTTGAATGTCTCCAGGGATGGGGCCTCCACCACCTCTCTGGGCAACCTGTTCCTGTGTTCCACCACCCTCATGGTAAAAAACTTCTTCCTAATGTCTAATCTAAATCTACCCTTCTCTAGTTTAAAACCATTGCCCCTCATCCTATTCCTACATGCCCTTATAAACAGTCCCTCCCAAGCTTTCTTGTAGGCCTCACGGACTTCCAGTCCCTGGGACCACACCAGGGTTGATATTCACTGCTCAAAACAAAGTCAGAACGCCTCTCCTCAGGCTCTCAGCCCATATGTGGTGCTCAGCAATGCCATAGTGCCAACCAAACTGTATTACAGTGTAGGTAACTCGTCACCCTGTTCTCTCTCAATCATCCAAAAGCATTGAGCCACAGGCACTGGCTATCTGTAGAACCCCCTTGCCAGAGGATAAGCCTGTAGTTTCTAATACTGCTGTTCAATTACAATCAGCACAGTATTCAAGATATCCCAGGTAATTTTTAACGTTGGTATACAAAGTCTCTGAACTCCCCAAATTTATTAGGTGTAAAACATATCAGCCATAAAATAAAAGTCAACTGTTTCTACAGATGCTGGCCTCAAGATCTACTCAAGTACTAGATGTGCCACAGGTCAGAAATGGACAAGACGTACATCTATGCTTTAGACAAACTGACCCAATGACTCCAACTCTGAATGCATGTCAGAAATCACACAGAAAGTCTTTTGGAAACTGCGCTGTTCAAGGGAAATGAGGCTTCTTGTCCCAGAGCCAACACACCAACTCTGACTAAGCTTCCACATAGGAAAAATGTGCCTGTATTTCTGTAACACACCTATCCTAACTCAGCCACCTAACAAGGGCTTCTCCACCCCCTTCCAGGACCACTCACACACTTTCAAACTTTGGGTAAAATTCACAAATAACCAAGTTCCACTATCACGAATACCGGATCTGCAGGCTAACAGGTGCCTACAGTACAAATCTGATTGCATTTCTGACAAATTATTATTCTACTCTGCATGTTTACGCTAGCGTTGTACTCCTCTTCCAGGTTCATGCCAAATGCTGGAGAACAGATGCCGCCAGATATGGCTCTTGGCCTAATAAGTTTTTCTGGTTGGTTGGTTTTTTTCTGTGTAAAACAAACCTGAACTGACAAAGGAAGTTTATATATCAGATTAGCACTTTGTATCTCTTAATCACAGTTTTATAAAGTATAGTAGATTCACTACAGTTAAATTTGTCTCATCAAACAACAGCCTAAAAAAGTGCTATTTCTGCAGTTTTAGGTGGGCTCTAACACATCCTAATCAGGTAGGATAACAGAAAATCCTGGCAGGCTTCTGTGAATAATAATTCCCCAAAACACACCAATCATTAGTTTGATACCAAATACGATATGTTAAAGGGAACAGCTAATGCTCTGGGTAGCTCTGAAAAATGTTTAACATTCAGATATAAACAGACTGCTACATTTATCCATGGAAAAACCAAAGTCTGGCTACAGAAACAATAAATCTACAACAGAAATATTGTCACTAGTCCTTTTATTTTTCCCTCTTTCACAAGAAAACCAGACAAGTATTTTGCCAGTATGTGTGCACATAGACAGGGATAGTATTTTTTTTTAAATTGCTGCTTAAGAATCTTTTTTTAATGACTGTGACTGTTAAAAAAAAAAAGCTCAAATTATATGACCCAACCTAGGAATGTGTAGATTTTCAATTCCACAAATAAACCTGAAGGTGCATATAAGTCCTTTGGAAAGTTTTATTAAAATTCTGCTTTACATCTGTATTACCTCTCTGAAAAATGAAAATGAAGTCCTGCATGTGATACACAATTCCTCTTCATTACGCTTTGCAACTAACACTGGGAGTCCCTCAGCCTGGCAAACCTACTTGCTGAACTCGACAGCTCTGTGATGGCTGTCACGGGCGCTCAGGGGACAGACAATAGATACCCCGTAGCCCAGGGAAGTGCCAATACACTGAACTCCACCACTTCTTCAGCTGCGTCCAGTTCTATCAAGACAACAAGGCACCAATGCCACCAAATCTGCTTTGCTTTATCAACTCAGAGGCAAAAAGGGTGCTACTTAAATCTGACCACTCAGACCAGGGGCAAACGCCTGGATTTGCAACGTTTCAGCAGGACTTCATTCAGATACTGAATCTGTCTCATGTGTAGCTTGCAGAAATGGAGTTTTAATCCAAGCCTCCACAAAATGCTGTTGCTGGTGGCTGCTGTTCTACTAAAGTGTTCTCCAAAGGCTCTTCTTTTCCCAAGACATGGTGGGTCTATCACAAATGGCTGCTGAGACTGCTGTAAGACTACATCCAAATAAGAGTTACATATATCCCTTTTGAAACGGTTTATAAAGGAAAACTCATAAAAATAAACTAGTGGTTCCTGTATGTCAAGCATGCAGTATATGACCAATGTTGTATGTCCTTCTGCGTGATTTCCATGAACGTTTTCTCATACTTTAAAAGAAGAAAAAGTTGAGTTTTCTTTCTGTACCAACTAATTGCTCTAAACACTTCTATTTACTCATTCACATCTTCACTTAAGAGATAGAGTCCAATATTGTATTGGGCACAATACAAATGAGCCCTTAGGAAAGTTCTCCTATGATCTGACAAGCTGCAATTAGGAATTCTTTCTAACCTCCTGAATTTAAAGGAAAATGTTTGGGTTGGTTTGGTTTTTTTTAATTAAATGCTTAAGTTTTGTTGTAATATATTTCAAAATGAAAGTTATCTCATTTTCTTCATTTTTTACCTGTCTCTGAATTACTTATTTGAATGTGCCCTTTTTTAAATTTTAAGATTCAATAAACATGTCAAATGTGAACTTGCATTAAAAAAAATATCTATAATTCTACCCAGTGAACCTCCTTACTGATTTCCCATATGATCAAGCTTTGCTGGGTTTCCTTCCAGCAATTTAAAACAAGAGATGCTTCTCATATTAATCTTTTAGCTCTACTGCTTTGCCTGCACACAATCTCAAGAATACAGCTTCATTTCTAAAGACTAAAATAATAATTTTTCCTTTCCTCATCTGAATATTTTCTTTAGCTCTGGCAATAAATATTTGTATTCTGTACTTCAGCTTCAGTGACCTAATTTATGGCAACAGACTCTGTCTTTCTGTGCCAATTTGAGAGTATAAAGCATACATGACAACAAAGTTGGTTTGAAATTTTCTGAAGAATTACAACCCTGAAAGGGAAGAAGAGAAAAGCAAACCCACCCAAAACCTTAGCTAAAAATAACAGCTACTGTCTACTTATCAGAGTATTCGGTCCTCAGAAATGCCAAGCACAGTCCTGAGTGCTGTTACAAAATAAGCTGCAGATGAAGCCCGTTTGTTGGTTTTGCCTAGAGCACAGTAGTATTTAATTACTGAACTATGAATCTCCTCCCCAAAGTCATATGCTGTGTGACCCAGGAGACTGGGATTCCAGATGTTACAGCAGAGAGATCAGTGACAGTCTATTCAGTATTGTATTTCCAGGGCTATGGCTACAAAGCTGCGAACTTCTATGCTTTCTAGAGTTAAAAATACACCTTCCTGGACAGCTATAGGGCGTCTTGCAGTGATTCTTGGCAGCCATATTTTGTAAATGCCCAGACTGACTGAAGAAACAGAGATATTTCTGGTACTAACTTTATTCAATGCTCTTTAGGTTCTTAAACCTCTTTTTTTTCCTTGTTACAGTGCAACACAAGAAGAAATGATGTGTTTGAGGTGGGGGGTTTCTCCTTATTTCCTGTTATCAGAATAGCAAAATGGTATTGTATATTAGTATTTGAAAGACTTTTCATCTGTTTGGGGATTAATGAAAATAGACATCTCTTTTCAGGCACAACTTTTCTGCATGGTAATTACAACCCTGCTGCAATGGGGGTAGTTCTGATACACCTTTCTTCAGGAGCAAATACGTTATTCCTTCAAAACTTAAAAGGCCAAGCCCAGCTGCTCAGACCATGCATCCATATGCCAGTAAAATGACCAGCAGAAAGTCCTGCCTCAATCTTGACTACTTAATGAAGTCTATCCCTCTCTGACTCCCCACAAGATCCCAAGCCCAAACATCTCATCTTGCTCCCCTGAAGGCAGCCAAGAAAGAGGCTTTTAATCACAGAGCTCAAGTCCACTGATGCAAGCCAACTGGAATTAAATAAAAACTGTCCAGAAGCAGTAGTTAAAACATTAAAGCACCACCTTTTTCCAATACTTAAATAATTTTCAGAGGACACTAGGAAATCTAGCCAAACATTAAATTCTCCTTGATCAAACACCTAGTGCAGACCAAAGGTATTTTCTGGAAAAGAAGACCCACAGCTTGATGGGATGGCCTTCAGGGTTAGACTGTCCTACCTGCACACAAGCTGGGCAAATGCTTATGGCAGCAAAAGTGGAAATGCAGCATTTCTAAAACCAATTACAAACAGATTCTAATTGATGACCAGAATGAGCATGTTTACCTGGGGAAGCAGTAGGACAGGTTTGGTCGGTATGGATTACTTCACAAGATGAACTGCAAAGGCTTTTTATGATAAATATATCTAACTCTGCAAGGGAAAGGGAAGTACCACACAAATAGTTGTCTCTCCCTGGAGTAATGACATCAATACCCCAAAATGGAAAATTTTCTTATTGGAGGGGCCATCACAGGAACACTGGTAATGTCAAGCAAGTTGTAAAACTTCCATTCCTAGACCACTAGAAGAACGTCCCTTTAGATGGAGTTACAATCCTTCAGGAACACCTAATTTAAAGAAATTAAGACTTTTGCAATAAAACTTTTAGTCCCTGTCTCATGGCTTTGTAAAACTGCTAAATGGCTTTACTAAGTGCTAAAATAACAGCCTACTAATGTTCTCTGGATGTAGACACAGAATAGCGGTAGGTTGCTGGAATGAAGTCCAAGAAAGACGAGAACTGGAAGAAGCATCATCTGCTGTGTTGTTTAAAATCCTTTGTATGTCTTCAGCATGCAGCCACTTTTAGGCATGCAACTATACAACTGCTAATGTGCTGTGCTGCATTAAAGCCTTACCAAAAGAATTAATTATGGATGAATGTGTGAGCACACCCATTAATCCTTGCTTGGATTAAACTGTGTAAAAAATGCAGAGAAAATAACTGATTCAGAAGAGCTCTTGAGATGGTCAAAACGAGCCTCATCAAGAGCTTCTGCTGATACTAAGGTAGGGGAGGGGCAACATCCAAAAAATGTCTTCTGTTTGTGATGATGCACCACTGAAAATGAACAGAAGTTATATGGTTTAAGCTTTTTGATCAAGAAAGTGCAGGAATTAAACAGTTAAACAGAGTTAAAGATCACCATACTGTGCTAAGTTTCTGCTCTCTGCTGATTTATTTTCACTGCTGGAAAACCCACTGAATAAAGTGACCTGGAAGTCTGATCAAGAACATTCCATTTTTTCCAATACATTGTTCCTGAGGTTCCCACACTAGATCATTCGGGACTCTAAGAAACTGTGTCAGCTGAGTTGAATGATGTGGTCGCCTGCTGGTATCTAAATGCAAAGGCAAAGCTGAGGGGGTTTATTTTCAAAACAGGAGACATTGATCCTGTGACAATGTTCCATTACCCTGACCTTATTTCTATTAGAGACAGTGATTACCTCTACATCAATCGCTGGAGCTGATAGATACTGGTGCACTAACAGTGACACAGTTTTTCACTATGCTGCTGCTGACCTGCATACTGATGGCTCACAAAAAAGTATTCATTCTGAGCTTGGACTAATGCTACTTATTTATCAATGAAAAACTATGGAAGTTTGGGCAGACTTTCATAATTCATCAGCTTTCAACTGTCTGTGGTTTTGGAGGGGTTCTGTGTTCTTGGAAATCATGCTATGGAACAGTGATTAGTGACCGTGTAGCCTGGCATGGATTCTATTTGAAATGATTAAAATATTTATGTTGCTACCTAATGGTAATAAAATAAATAGCATATGTAGTTCTTAGAAGCATCTGTGGAAAGATATGTCTGCACTCCTACAACTGCATCCTGATCTTGACTGGGCACCTTTTCACACCAGTGTATGGACTCCTCTTCCACTTCCCTGTACCATCACCCTTTTACAGTTTCCGTCCGCTGTACTCGCTGTCTTTCTCAAGCTGGTGACCCATCTTCTAGCTTTCATCTCTTGATCTGATATAAGATCTTGATCCTGTGGTCACATATTTGCCCTGGTCTTCACCTCTTCACCACACACTGCCTGCATGTACTCTGCACTCATGAATTCCTCTCTCCAACTGCTTTCAAGAGCACTGACTTTATATCTGTACTTCCTTCAGTTGTTTCTTTTTCTATGTTCTTCCTTCTCTACTTTTCCATTACAACACATGACTTCCTAACGTTCTGCACAAACATACTCCCGTGGTTGAAAAAAATCCAATTCATCTTCAACAACAGTGATTTCTATTCCAACTAAACCCTGTTCATTTTATTTGTCCTTGTTTGTTTAGCCTTGTGCCCTGAGTCACGTCCTGAAGTGCCTGGAGGAGAAAGGCCTTTGTCTGACTTGCTTCGGTGTATTTATTGCAGTGGGTTCCCTCATTTTTCATTAGGAAGTTTTTTTAATGCTGCCATAACAACAGCAAATAGAAGTGATCTGGAGTTATACCTATGCAGAGTAGCAAGGCACAGGAGAGATCAGAATGAGCAGCATCTGAACAAGTGCAGAAACTGGGACAACAGCAGGCCCATCAGAGCCAGCCAGCATATTCTCCTGGCACCACTCTGCACCATGCTGATGTCTGCAGCTCACGTTAGCATAAGGTTGGGCACCTCCTTGCTGAAGTCCATTCCAGAGTGCGCATCTATGTTTTTTCCATAACTGAA
Source organism: Coracias cyanogaster (assembly GCA_033124195.1). Lineage (NCBI taxonomy): Eukaryota > Metazoa > Chordata > Aves > Coraciiformes > Coraciidae > Coracias > Coracias cyanogaster. The sequence continues at coordinate 7,014 of JAVSBS010027408.1, forward strand.
AGTAAAACAAAAAGACCCTATATGTTCCTTTGTGGTGTGCCCAGCAAGGTTGAGCCTGTGGGACCCAAGCAGACCTTGCCTAGAAGATCCAAGAGCATTCAGTTGTACAGCAATGAATTTTGATAGAGTTTGAGTTTTGAGACACTCATTAGAGTGCCTCACGGTTTTGGATTGGGTCTTTTTTGTCTTATTAAGGTTGCTATCATTACTCAGGTAATTACCCTAAATTACTGCAGGTCTTTGGGGCCTGGTTACTCTTTCCCAGTGAACAACCAAAGACAAACTAGAACCACACGCACTTACATCAGTCTGGACACAAGACAGCTACATGAACATGACCCTTCCCAACAGAGGACCACTCATTTGCTCTGTCCTTGGTGTATGAGCCTGAACGCTCTTCACCTCAGCTTTTTTAGCACCTACAAAGTAGGTAGTATCACGTGCAGGTTTTATTTTCAGCACTGAAGTTGACAGAACTACCTTAGAAATAACATCCATACAGACAGAGCGAAGGAAGCATTTTCTGCAGAGGAAAACCCAGGAGAAGGGATGCTCTCTGCATGTGATCATTTTCCCCAATCCCTACATTATTTTCGAAAATAGCTTGGATTATCAGGCCCAGCACATAACATGTTGGGGATATCAACATGTAATTTGATAAGGAGGAAAAAACCAGAGGCAGTAATGAGGTGTTCTGTTCACAGAGCAGGTGACGAGATCTATCCTAAACACAAATAAACTTGGCTTATTTCCCCATTCTTAAGCCTAGTCTTAGATGCCTTTCCCATGAGAAAAGAAGTTTTGGAATTATGCACTCTGGCAGCATCTAGCTTGGGGATAACAATTTTTCTGAAATTTCCTTTGTGACTGTGAGAAAGCTGCCAATTTTTTCCTGAGGCAGATGTTTTGTTGAATACTAACAGCTCTGAGTCCACTGTTTCTGAAAATGAAGGATGAAACTTAAAACCCCTGTGAGAAAATACCATAATGGGGTGAAAAAAAGAGAAAAAACCCAAGCCCTAATAACCTCACAGGACACAGGAAGATCCTTCAGTTACAATTTATTACAACTTCAAGTCAAGAAAATGTAAACTGTTAACAAGGAAAGTATTATCACCAGCTTTAGTACCGTTAATCAAGAGCAACTACATCAGAATCTGCTACTTACTGGAGGCCAGATTTATTTATTTATTTGAATTGGGATGAAGAAAAATCAAACAGTGCCCTTCAGACAGGGAAGACAATGAATTAATTATACTAAGGTATGTGGGGGTTTCTGGGTTTTTTTTTAATTAAAAAAAAAGAGACTACTTCCTACTACTTGGGACAAGGCCAATATCACTCACGAGTTGTGGACCGATGACAAACAGGTGGATTGGTACTTACAAATGTTAATAGTAAAAATACACAACATATAAAAATATGTTTTTCTTCTATTAACCCTGGCATTAAACATGTTGAAAATCTAACTGCAGTTGGACAGCAGATTTGGTCTTTAAAATATGTGCTAACATTCATCATATTTAGTGTTCAAAGTTCTCTACAGTCATAGAACATATCCTAAAGCCTGGAATAAAATAAATGTAAAGTGGGAAGTTCTTTCTAGCTCCAAGATGTTCACCTAAAAGATTTAAAGACACAAAACTCATGACAGACTGCAGCATTATGTATGAATGGAGAGTCTTAAAGAAGGCTTAAGAAAGTTTACCTTCAGATTAAAAAAAATTCAACTCTCTCCTCTACCCAAGCATTTTCACATCCAGCCCTGTTTACTAAAGCAGCCTGAAATGAGCCTGGGGGAATCTGTATGTAAATAACCACTGTGAGGTCAGGACCTTAAAAAACCCTACCTTTTGCAAAACCAAGAAGAATGGATAACATGCTTCTGCAACCGGTCATACAAAAGTAAAAAAAAAGTACAACGTTAGGTATGTTAGGTTAGAAAATGTTAGAAAAAAACAATCTGCATTAGATATGTCTATTGCCACACTTCTCCACAACCCCTTAGATTGCTAATCTGCAAAAAAAGCATCCTTTCCTCATAACCACTCCACCAATACCACCTATGACACCACTTTCTTTAGTCCCAAATAAAACCAGATGCAACAATAGTATTAAAAAGCACAAACCACAGCCCTGAGTCTAAAAGCTCTCTTAGAACTGGCACATTTTTGTTCAAGAGTAATCAATTTGCAGTGTCTGAGCTTAAATGACAGAGATCAGTTACCAAAGCAAACAAGAGCAAGTGCTAAAGGGTGGTATGAAACCATTTTCAACTAGGCTTTTTTTTTTTTTTAATGAAAGACTAATTAGTAGGAACAAATGATTAAAACAGAGCATTCTGCAGAAAAGAGAGATGTACTCATTAAAATGAATTTGTCGCTTACAAATCTATTTTAGAAGAAGTATCGTTTAAGTGGATCTGAAACCATTCCTACCAACTTTAGCATCTGAAGATTTAACTTCAGGTGGACTTCAAAATTAAGTAGCTACGTTTTCCAGAAGCACCTATATCACTTAGAAGCTTTACTGGAATTGACTTCTAATGAAGAATAGGATGTGAAGTACTTGCCTTTTCTGAGTAATTCCTAAGGCCGAGATGATGCATCTCTCAAAACCCATGAAATAAATTAAGAAAAATGCTGACAAATATTACTTTTGCTATTCAAAAGCTCTTTTTATCTGTTAAATTTAAATCAAGTATTACAGTAAGAGTTTAATATCCATGATCTTAGCCCTCATAAGGAGGCTGGGCATGGCCACTCATGAACACAACTGATTGCAGCCATAGACAGCATGCAATGATTCATTTGTCTCAGGCTGTGACACAGCATGATCAATGTAATTGTCCTGTTTTCTATTTACAACCCAAAATAACAAAAATGTGAGACCAATGTAAAATTCTCATTTCTTCTTTCACGGCACTACATAGTGCTCTGCAATACAGATGCAATCTGGTAAAAAGTAATTGAGAAATTAAGTGACAACAACGCAAGCACCATCTGAGAGATGCTGCAGCAGCCAGGGCAGCTGGGCAAGCTGGCATGTGTGCCTGAGACACCTCTGGAAACAGCAGTCTAGAGGTGGATTACAGAGGCTCTTGGCATAGGTCGTGATGGCAGAGCTTTACTTCCATGTAAATAAAAGACTGGGTATTCCTGGGCCACCATTCTATCATTGCTGGCCTCTCACAACTGTCATTGCCCCTACCACACCTCTAGGAGGCAGTGAGGTGATAACCAAAGAATGGGAGAGGCAACAAAGTGACTTTTGCAGCCCATGCCCAGCTTCCACTGTGGGACTGGACACTCAAGTACATAAGAGGTTGAGCTGCAGTCATGAGACTCTCTCCAGGACACAGGTAGCTCTGATAAAAACACTTCACCCCCACTATCTTTGCAACATGGACCAGAATATTTTTCAAGCTTGCAAGCATCTCCTTCCTTAATTTATATAATTTTCAGTTTCTGCTACAATAACTACATTCAATGCAGACATTCAGTCTCTGCATCTCTACCTCCTATTCTGTACCACATCTCAAAGTTTGACTGGGAAAGCTGTCATGAGCAAAACCGGTAACGTCTAGGCCTTAGCGCTATGTGTTTTGGCAGAGTGTCTCTATATTACCTATGTCCAAATTTCCATAAGAAAAAGTGACTTTTCCCTTCAAGTATGTATGTTTAATGAAAAACTCACTTATGCCTCCAAAGATTGTCTAGATGTTAAGTTGGTTGCCCTTATACCTTCAACATCTGCTTATTTTTTTTCTCTAAATGAAGCTGTATCAAGGGCCTTTTGGCAGAATATTAAGAATAGCATATACATTGAGGTGATATGCCTCTAACACATAGAAAAGACATGCAGTACAGGCATGATCCTTGACCAGATTTTCCACACCCTGCAATATATCTTTTTTTTTTAAACTGGGAGCTGTTCCAAAATCTGAATCGTTAAGAGCAGCCTTTCCTTTTACAAAGCACCCTGAAAAATAAAAACAAGCTTCTTTCATTGTCTGTTAAAAATGGAATGTTTTACCTAACTCAAATTAACCTAGACTAAGGACAACTTTGAATGAATGCCAAGTTCTGATACTTCAGCAGTCCTTAAGTCTAGAGTCATATTTATATTCCTCTGAATGAAAAATTCTCAGGGATCCAGTGAACATCAGATCTGCCATAACACAGCTCCAGACAGCTCCTACATATTGTAAAGTCACTTTTATCCATAGAAGCAATTGCACTGTTGATCTTAGAAGATTAAAAAACTGTATTGAATGTTCTCCTTGCAAATTTGGCACTGTACAGAGGGTCTGGCTAGTAAAAAGAACATTAACACATCCAGAGAGGTATACGCAATGAGGGTTTTTTTTTAAATAAAGTATTAAAAGATGGTTTAAAAAAAACCCACTATTTTTGCTTTTCTATGTAACACATGGGATATAAAAAAAAAGCTGTACCAAAGCAGCCTGTTGTATATAAAGTTTTTGTTTTGTGAGGGAAGCATCCTTCAAAGCTGTACGCAAATGCTTGCATGAGTGTCTATATACACACATGCAAACCTTAAGATTTAAAACTGTTGGGCTTGGTACAGTAGAAGCAGGAGAGTCTACTGATGAAACTCTTTTATCAAATGGGCTGAAAGTCACAAAGGATCCAATCAAGATAAAAGTTCAAACCCAGGACATCTCCTCTTCTTTCTGACTGCTTAAGCCAACATCTGTTCTCACTGTTTTTTTTAATTAATCCCCTTGAAGTAAACTATTCAAAACCTGAAGATACATCATCAGTCTGATAAGGATTCCCCCCATATCAGAAGATGCTATTTTGAATTAAACAATTTTCTCTGCTGGTGCATCTGGAAACATGATCCTAGCTTTGTGTAGAGAAAAGAGTTTTGCTTAGTCAAGTTAAAACATTAGCAGAGATAGAAATACACCATGACTTATAACTGCAGGCTACTGTTACAGCAGCTGCACTGAAAGAGTCTTCAAATTGTCCCACAAATGACCTCTGCTCTCTCTTTTTCAGAATCAAGCAATTACAGTAACTACTTCTGATATTTGAGATTTAAACAAATTAGATTGGACAGCTTTTCCAAAAACAAACCCCACCATGTCAGGTTATCTTTACCTTACCTCAAACACTGGAGTAACAGGTTCCATACATGAAAAATTCTTTTGATGCATTTCCAGTAATAGGAGCATTATTTGAAAATAAAGTGATGATTGAGACGAAGAAGTCCATGACTTCTCCAGATGATATTACACTTTAATAAGCACTACACACATTGCTCACAACGTTTTGAAAAATTTTCACTATTTCTCAGACTCCAAAGAGCTCCCATCACCTTTCTTCTTTTACAGTATTTAAAAAGCTGTGATATCTTCACTGCAGAACTGCTGTTCTTTAGTAATGCTACTGAAAACTTCACAATGCCATTTCTCTCATCTAAATCCAAAGTCTATTTTCTTCTGCTCCAAGATTTAGATAATATAAGTCCACATCCATGATTTGTGCATGCTCACGATATTATGTACCTATAGGGCTGGAAACCATACAGCGTGAATAGAACCATGCCCAAATATTTTACATAGACCAATCTAATGCAGTGACAGCAGGGAAAGTGGCTTCAGTCTCTACACCAATTCGTGTATTCAAATAGCATCCTTTTGCTTCCCTAATTTATGAGCCTCCAAAGCCTTCTCAAACCTACCCCCCCACCCCCCCCAATATATCCAACACAGAAAGACCTACTCTACTGGTTTCTTAGGTTATAGAATTCCATTACAAAGTTCTTGTGTACTCCACCTTGTTTTTAGAAAACGAAAGAGCTTCTGAATATATACATAGATACAGAGAAATCCAGATTATTTAAACATATTCTAGTCCCATTGACTTCAATTGCTTAAGTGACTTGCTGGAGCACAGCCAGTACAATAGTTCCCTGCAAGAGCATGGCCATACAGAACAGTCAGGAACATCCTTCTCTACCTTGTAGGGGTCTGCTTGAAAGGTAATGTATGTTACAACAAACCCTTTCTGTCTTTGAGTTTCCTTTATAGACCTAAGATAGTACACAAATAGAGTTTGCTAAAAACTTTAAGGCACTGTGATTAAAAAAAAAAAAAAAAGACATCTGCTACACCCACAAGACATTTGTTAAATTACAGCATATATTTAAAAGTCTACAGATACAAACGTGGTATCAGTCATCTACTGCTGAAAGAAAAAATACTCAATTGTGCTCTTGCACAATACTTAAGCGTGGCTGCTGGTAGACTGGTTCAGGCTAAATTTTCCCTTTATTAGAAAAGGCAAGTTAATCTCATCCCCCTTGTAACTCTAGCCATGGAGAAGAGATAAGAAAATACATTTAAGAAAAGTCTGCAAAATCAAAAGGATCAATAGAGGGATTGTAGTTACACGTATGCAAAGAAAACAGTTGAGAAATCGTGACTGTATATTAAATTTAAGAAGATGAAACTAGTAACAGCATATGGTTTAGCTATTTGCCCTCCGAACCACAAAACAAATTCATATTTTTCTTTAGGAACCAAAGACTAGTACTTTGAAAAAAAAAAAATCATAACCAAAACACAGTAACTTCC
>JAVSBS010027408.1:29667-77031 GCA_033124195.1 Coracias cyanogaster
GTGTCCAGTTCTGGGCCCCTCAGTTCAAGAAGGAGAGGGAACTGCTTGAGAGAGTCCTGCACAGAGCCACAAAGATCATTAAGGGAGTGGAACATCTCCCTTATGAGGAAAGGCTGAGGGAGCTGGGTCTCTTCAGCTTGAAGAAGAGAAGACAAGGGTGACCTCATTAATGTTTATAAATATGTAACGGGTGAGTGTCAGGAAAATGGAGCCAGGCTCTTCTCAGTGACACCCAATGACAGGACAAGAGGCAACAGGTGCAAGCTGGAACATAGCAGGTTCCACATAAATATGAGAAAAAATTTCTTCACAGTGAGGGTTACAGAGCACTAGAACAAGCTGCCCAGAGAGGTTGTGGAGTCTCCTTCTCTGGATACATTCAAAACCTGCCTGGATGCGTTCCTGTGTGACCTGATCTAGGAGATCCTGCTCTGGCAGGGGAATTGGACTAGATGACCTTTCAAGATCCCTTCCAATCCCTAACATTCTGTGATTCTGGGATTATGAACATTATTATTACCACTCCTTGAGTAACAGCAGCATCCAAAAGACTCTTTTTCAAGAGGGGGCCCCAACGGTGCTAGTGTTGCATAAACGTGTTTAAGACTTCATTCCTGTGCTGAAGAGATTGTAATCTAAGCAGATACGGTTGATAAACAGCATAAAAGTAAAATGTCAACAACAACAACAAAATGTCCTGTGCAGGGCTTGTTGTTCTTTTTAATATATTTCCCATAGACCATCTGCTACTCTTTCCTATCAACCAAGGTCCTCCAGACAATCTGCATCACTGCTGCTGCTGATTCTGTCCTCCTAGCACATCCCATTAGGAAAAAAATTTCCTCTTTTGTGGGAGGCAAAAATCACTAAAGGGTCTTCAGAGATAATGAAAATGCCAAGATGTAACATTGCTTTTCTAGTCATTCCTGAAAGTGATAGTTGTTTCTAAGTTAGGATAAATACAACGTTGACTCTTACCATCTTGATCTAAATTCAGTAACAACTTACCCAGTCAGTGAAATCAAATATTTGTAGTATTGAAGGAGGGAAAAATGCTAACCCTTGGTTTAAGTGCAAGAAAAAACTAGATAAAGAACTATATAACAAGTTTATTCCATGTTTAGAAAAAAACAATCTATATACAGCTGGTAGTGAGAGAATGCAATTTCACTTATTTTCTAACCACAGAGCAAACAGCCTCCTACAGACAGGTCCTTGCCGAGCCCCAATGAAGGCAGCAGAACAGGGGCACTGAGCTAGATGAGAGCCTAATGAGCAGGGAAGTGTTTTGAGGGAACAGGCTCAAAGAGGAATGGAAAAAGCCTCACGGGAACAGGCACTGTTTCTGTTTTTGGCTCTGGCTGTTAGGCTGCATTAGGGAATGCCTTATTAAACAGCTGAAGCTCTAGAAATTCACAGCCATTATCCTAGCGTGAGGCAAAATATTACACATGCGCTTCTGCCTGTCTAGGATTCTTTCTTCATTCAGCAATATTTAGTGCATTTAAGATTCCCAAGGATTTTTCTAGGGGTTACTAAAAAATCCACATAGTTCACCTAGATTTTGTTGGAAGTGACAAATAGATACATTCCCTACAGTGAAGCCCACACTTTACAGATCCTACAGACGCTTCTCACATTGCAACTTAGCGGAATCATAGAATCCCAGGTTGGAAGGGATCTCAAGGATCATCTGGGTCCAACCTTTCAAGAAAAAAAAAAAAAAAGTATTTATTTATATTTTACAAGAGATGGCCCAGCACCCTGTTGAGCTGAGTCTTGAAACTATTCAATGTAGGGGAATCCACCACTTCCCTTGGGAGACTATTTCAGTGTTAAATTGTTCTCATTGTGAAGAACCTTCCTCTGGACTCCAATCAGAATCTCCCCAGGAACAACTTGCATCCATTCCCCCTTGTTTTTTCCATGTGAAAAGTACAAGAGAAAGGGAGCAAAATGCCTTCATCAAAATGCTCAATTTTGGAGGATTTTTTGGAATTCACCTACTACTACAGAAACAATTGTCCCTATCTCCCTCTCAATACATTCCTGCTTTCAAACAGCATTGCTCTTTTCATTTAACCCAAGATGTCTGCCATGAAATTCCTCTGGGAATACCCCGCAAGTCAGGAACACTCTACGTTTTGACAAATTCACTACATTTAAGGAATTTAAGTGTTTCCTCCACCCAATTCTTCAACTAAGCTTCCTAATTATAGCACTCTTATCACAGGTTTTCAACACACGATAGCAGCGGTGCTATACAGCACTCTGGATTTAAAGTTGAGATAGCCACGAAATTGCTCTTAAATACACTAAAGCCACAGTAACACTGTACTATCATTTCTCACCCCTGACACAGTGTCTAGCAAGTTGCTTGTGTAAACGAGCCACAGCATTACCTTCCAAGTTGCCCTAAGTGATACTCAGCTCCCATAAAGCATCCAAGGAAGGGCTATGACCACCTCCCACCAGGCAATCACATTTCACCCACTTCTGTTCCCAAACAGGCCCTTTTAGTTAAGCCCTGGGCAATTTTCATGAGTGTAGCCGGAAGAGGTATGTGAGGCAGGGCTAATTTTATTTAATTATTAAAATATATATAACCACTCTGACATGCATTCCTTTTCCAATGTAAGATTCCCAGGGAAGTAGCACTGTTCAAAACACAAATGACATGCTGCCAGGGCAAGAGAATAAGGAAGCCAGTGTGGTTTTCTCCGACCTGGATCTCCTCCTGGGATCTCCAAGCTCCATCCCCTAGCTTAGGCACTGTGCCTACAAACCACTGTGGATTTTCCAACGGATGAGTTATAAGTCACAAAAATATGTGAAACAATTAACTTTGCTTATGCTGCAATGCTTTTTCCTCAAAAACAAGTACTGGGGTTTCTAACTTAGGACTCTTGCACTTCTAGTAACACCTGGCTCAAGCTTTGCCTCTGCTGATGTTTCTCCACTCATGCATTGTGCATAAAGCCCCAGATCAATCTTGGGATAACAACAGAACCCTAGGAACTCCAAAACTGAGTAATTTTTTTCCATGCTATGTATAGATGCCAGGAGTTCTCTTTGGAAGGCTTTAGAATTTATGTATGTAACATTTCTTTTCAGAGCACAAATTTAAAGACATTTACATAACAGATTAAACTGTTTTCCAAATCAGACAAAAAATGAGTCCAAGACCTGCTACATGCTTCTGAGTTTGCTGAACTATAATGTTTGTATTCATTATATTGTTTCCTCCCAGGTGATATTTCCTGACAGAAGGACATTATTTGCTTCTATACCTGTCAAACTTGCTAATCTGGCAAAACAGAATACAGCTAAAAGACGGATGATGTCCTTTCCAGGTTACACAATATTAAGCTTTCTTTTCTTTCAGGGACAAAATCTGTTATTCCACAAAAAAAATTGCTCGTTAGGAAGACCACAGCACTCCCCCCTTGAGCCCAGTCTGTATTAACAAGTGTCCATTTTAAATCTAGTAAGGCTGTTTTGCCTCCCATTATATTATGGAAAGATTATCCCAAAATCTTACTTCCCTGGTGGATGAGATTTGTTTTCTCATTTCCAGCCTGAATAGACTTCTTGCCAAGATACATGCATTTTTTCCTGTCCCAGTGCTGTCTTCACACTAACACTGAAAATAGTTACACTCACTCACATCTTTATAAACCCCTCATGTATTTAGAGAAAGCCATTAGATCCCCTCTCAGACTTCACTTTACTGGCATAAACCAACCAACCTCACAGCATCCCCTTGTGAGATGGACTCAGCTCTTCCTTTGCCACTTCCACAGTCCTCTTCTGCACCTGCTCCACTTCACGCTCATCTTTGCTGAACGTGGTCTACCAGAGAAGTTCAGTGTTACACAGGGGATGTAGCGGTGCTGCCTTGCACATGAGCAGCATTAACACCTTCCTATTCCTACTATAACTACCTCTTCACCTCACAGATTTTACAACTACATTTTTCAGAGCTGCAGGGTATTAGAGAAAAGACATCCTTTGATTTTACTGGCTAATATACTCAAGTCTTTCTGTTCCTCCATTATTTTCAAGAGATGAGCACCCAGGTTAGGGCAAATTTCAGATCTATCCAGAAGTGCACAGCCATGCATTTTGTGCTATGAATTTCAGTCCACCTTTTTTCCACTCAAATCCTAAAGATCATGCAGCTGTCTGTAGGATACTCTGTTCCTTGTCTATACTGACATCACCTCCCAATTTTATTGCCAGTGGCACTTTTGGTGCCAAGTTCATTAGCGAAGCCATTAAAGTCAGCCCAACAGTAATTCCTAAGACAACTAACTTGCTTTAGGCCTTCCTTTAGGCACAGCACACCCCTGTGAGCACAAAATGATATGACCTCCCTTTAATATGCTCCTTATTCACCTCATAATTCTTCTACAACATTTCATCAGTACTTTAATGAATAATTTCCAATGTACTGCTGGAGCAAGCATCATACCGCAGTCTAGACAGATCAGCTGTAGCATATTCTTTACCTAAACCCAAAAATGAACAACTTTCATAGAAAGCACAGATCCCACTATAGGCGTCCATGATGCCCATATGCTTAAGCCTTGTCTATTGTGATGATAAATACACACACACTATAGAGCAACAACCCTTCCTCAGCTTCCTCTCAATGCTGAGCCAGAGCTTCAGACATTGGGATGTCAAGACTAAGATATTTCGGAGGATTGCAGTTATATTATGCCATACAACATTCATTCTTCTTCCAAATATGCTATGATCCACATCATAGGATGTGGATCATCATGGATGACTGAAAAGCAGTCCAATAAAAATGAGAAAGCATTAACAGCAGCAGACCAAGGGGTACTGTCAAACTCAACAGGGTAATCCCTGCAACTGCCATGATGCAGTCATATCGGAAGACAAAAAAAAAAAAAGTTGGTATTTAGCTTGCCATAGGAGAAAAAGTGAATTCAGTTGAAATATATGGACCACCATAGAGATAACCACAGCACGTGTGAATAAAAAAAAGAGGCAGTGCTTGTTCCTGTAGGCTGTGGCGGGGTAGCTATGCTGAGAAACTTCAGTCAGCTTCAGTAAAGAGAATGGTGGAACAAAATTGGATAGGTCAACAAAGGCAACTTCATTCCACAACAGCCTATTCAGCACAGCTTCCAGCTTGAGCCAAAAACTAGGACACACAAGAGTCTGCCTGCTGACTGGGGTGGACTTTCATCCAGGATTCTAACGAACTTCAGAAGCACAGGAAATATCCTAGTAATAACTAAAATTGAATGATTCAGCACAAAAGGATTTTTAAAAAAAAAAAGTTAAATATAAAGAAGCTAGGAATTAGACTACTGGAAAGCTATGTCAACAACCTGCTCCAAGCTGTATTCACATTCACAAACTCCTAAACACACTAGTTACTTGCTTATTGTAAAATGCATGAAATCTGTAGCAGAAAAGGCAGTAATGGTTTTGCCTACACAGCAGCACATCACATCAGGTGTGCCAATGGTAGTAAATAATCACCTGTATGGTATCTTCCATTTAGAGCAGAACCCCAGCATCTCTAATGCTGTTCCCATTTGCAATTTATGCAATTAAGTCACCTCCTCAGAGTGCTTCCTTGGGTTCAAATACCCTTGCCTGCCCCTCAGGTTACTTTCCATTTCCCAGGTGGTCAGTCTCCAGAAAACATCTTCTATGACTCAGCCCCTTCTTGGTTAAATCCATTCTGATGGCTCATTAGTAGAATAATTTATCAACTGTTGCAAGACTAGCTGTTACAAATTTGTTGTCTATGTAAACCAGGTTCCATGCAACTAGGATGGAATTCCAGCCTTTTCAAATGCATTTTAATGTGAAATGCTGACATTGAGTCTTAAGTTCATTTGATTATTTTTTCTGTTTATGTTATTAGTAATCAATTCTTCCGGCAGTCTTTGCTGTTCCAGTTCAATCACTCAGTTGAATTACTTGAACTCCTGCTGAACTGCACCCAAAAAAAGGAAAATTAACTAATGCCTCATTTCATCTTGTGACCATAGAACTCGTGTTTTCATTCCCTCTTTAACCTTTGACCATCTATTTTTCCCCCTTAATTTGTATGTTATGTACCTGATAGTTTAAAATTTGTTTCTTTTATTTGTGAAAAAAGAATCTGTTCTGACAGTTGATCTGCCCTCTATTCATTTTAACCACCGCTGACTTTTTTCTATATTCTCATTAATAAGAACACACTTAAAATCACTTCTTCATAGTCCATCTTACACACATGTTATTTGACTTATTGTAGGAGCACATGGATGTTTTCACAGGAAGTGTTGACTATGCTAATAGAGAAAACAAGCTTACAAAGAGTGAAATGGCTGATTCTGTAAAAGTTCAGCTGCTAGTTTATTACTCTAATAAAGTTTTTTCCTGTTCATATTGTTATGATGGACTTGAATTTAATTTATGTTACAGGGTTTATCTTTTTCCTTTTAAACTGTCAAACACCTGAGCACATTATAAAACATTTTTAAAATACACATAGACCATAATAAAAAATGGTCTAACTGCAGCCAAAAGAAATTAAATGAAAGGGGAGGATTTCACTAATATCATTAATGAGTACAAGTATTCCAACTATGGCTCACATTTGACATCAGTACCCTCAATCTGTGCAGATATTAAATTCATGGATGTTGATCCTACATACATATGCTTGTCTTGAATAGCTCTTCATGTTTGTTCATTAAATCACAGTAAGACCACCACACAAGACCTTCATTTACAAACAGGAGTATACTAACCCAGTGACTATGCTCTTTATTCATATAGTGAACTAGAAACTTGGTAGTAAAAACAGACTTCTAGATCTGGCACCCATGTTGATGGCCAAGCATATGCAGAGTCCCTGGTCTTTGGCAGCCAGCAGGTCTCAATGTCTCCTGAGTAAATATAAGTTAGTATATTCTTTATCATTGCCCCCACCCTACAGACTCTGTTTTTCTGCATCAATATTCATTATCTCCCAGCATTAACTCCACTGGAACTAAGTGCAGCTCTTACTTCTGTTGACTTGAACAAAAATCAACTTTCTGTTGACAAGAACGAAACCATGATCAAGACCTGCTGATTCATGTGACACGTTCACGTGGTCTTATGTGAAAGACGCCCTGCTCTTCTCCAGATGGTAACACTCACATGCTCGGACACAAAGGAGCCTGTGCTCGGGTTTTCTCTACGACATTGTACTCCACATACACCCAATATCCAGTTTAACTTTTTTAGTATGCAACAAACTTAGCTGCTGTCAAGAAGATGTAACACTGTATTTCTAATAGAGCAGGAAAAGGGTCATTTCAGGTTATGCAACTTCACCATGGGCATATGGCAGTGAACCCACAGCAGAACATAAAATCTCCCTCCCCTCTAAAGCAGATGGTATGCTGATCAAGTAAGATATAATCTAATGCTAGCTGCACTACTACTGCTGCTATTAACTATTGAACCCAAACCAGTATAAAGTAGTAAAGACAGACAGAACCCAAGGCAGGGGAGGTGAAGGTGGAGGAAGACAAGAAAAAAACCACAGAGTAAAAAAGCTGTAACATAAGAAAACCTTTTGCAACAGAAACAGACTCTTTTCAGGTACATTTAAGATTTAGAATCTAGGAATGGCAAAAGGCAAGGAACAGCAATGTCCTGTGTGAGAGGATATGCCCCTGGTTTGAGAACTGGCTCAGTGATCACACCTTTGCTCCTGTGATTGCACCACACAGGGCACCTGCCAGGGGCTAAATATCCGGGCTGCTTAGATGATTATGTATTTATGATTCTGCCGAGAATTCTTAGTCAAAAGATTATTTCTGAACTGTAAAATGCTTAAAGAATCAGCAGAGAAAATTCTCTGACAAATGCTACTTCAAAATAGAGCCACCACTTTTTAAAATTTTTAAGGATACTGGCTTCCCTTTCAGTTGATACATTCAACTTTAATGGTAGAAAAAAAGAGGCCGGGGGTGTTTAACCTCTGAATCAGAGAGGAATCTGACTAGTGTTTAACTTGCTTTCTGTAAAAAAGTAGAAAAATTAAAAACTCTTCCAAAAATGGATCAGAAGTAAGTAACACATAAAATTTTTAATGCTTATCACAGTGTGCATCCTACCACACCACACAATTTTTCTTCTGTATCCTATTATTAGGACTTCCTCTTCAACACACACACCACTAGATTAGCTAATTCATGCTGACCCAATAAACAAAACTTATGGATGAACACTCTGAAATATAATTGTTCAGCTGCAACCAATTATCAGACAAAATACATTGCACTTCACCTTCCTTCACTGATAATAGCATCCATGGATTTTAGGAGAATAGTCCAAAATTTCACGTTTAGACTATTTCAGAAGCTGCTAGAAATACTTTTATTTTACCTTTTAAAGCTGTACTCCATAAACTGTACAACCAACAACCTCAACAATAAATTTCAAGAGGACTTAGTGCTTTCCAGCTTCGTTAGCTTTTTATGCATGCAAGTCCTCTTTATTTATATCTCAAAACAACACTTGAAATTACATGTACATACATGTGGATGTATTTGAAGAATAAGGCCTTTCGTCTTTCAGGGTTATTTATTTTTAAGCAACTATTCATGTCTCTTGCGGACAATATCTTAAGCACTGTCAAGTTTCATAAACTCTGGAAAGCAGGGGTCCTTGTTCTCACTATAATGAAAACCAATCTGCAGCTTTACCATCTTTCAAAGATCTGCCCACCCACAGATATTCTTTCATATGTACTTATAGCTATGAGATAACATCCAGCTCTTGTTGAAACAAAGTAAATTTTGCAGTTCCACTGCAAACCCTGGAGCAAGCGGCATGCCAGCAGAGGTAGGACTTCCACACCAAACCCAGTTCCTCTGGGTGTAGACTCCTGCCCTCTCCCTTGCTTGTCTTCCTCTGCATGAAAACTTTTTAACATAATGGACAGGAAGAAGATTAACCTGGCAGACAGATCAGCATTCAGATGGCTTAACTGTTGTGGAACCATGGGCTAACAATTATATTCATTTATTCCTTTAGCTGTCTTCTAAGGAGTGGTAAGGTCACAGGATGACACTAAAGAAGGCACCACAAAGGGGTTCAAAGAAAAAGTCTTGCTGCAGTCTTAGGGAAGTTTTAGAAGACATCTTCCAATCCCTTCACTGAATATCTTTTTCTTCGGAGTGACTTATTCATCCTACCAAGCTCCTCCAACCACTTCTGCCGCTTCTGGGCTAAATCCACTGGGTAGACAATCACATTGAAATGTGCACCCATGGAATTTCCTGGCCCAAGAGACTTAGCACCTGCAGAGTTGTTCTTCTGTAACAGGCCTCTTACATGTAAGAACAGTTGATGTAACACATAATGCATGTGATCCACCTTCACCTTCAAAACAAAGTATTCACGTAAAAGTAGACAGCATTGAAAAGAATGGATTTAAATCACCTATTCTGTATTTCCCTCAAGAGACTGTGAGGAAACAACTTTGCTGTTAACAACCCCACTTTCCTGGAGATTAAGTAACTTTGTGCTCACTGCTTTTCCTCAGGCTTTGCCTGTGTCAAGCTTGTTATAAATAATGACATGCTCTGTTTTCTTCTGCAGGAGACCTTTTTAACTGGTCAGTGTTTCAATCTTTGTCAAACTAACCATGCAGTTAAGAGATAAAGCCAAGAACAGCCATTTTTCAGGATGCCCCTCAGAAGGCCACCACGTTGCCTTTCTTGCTTGATTCTTCCATAGCCCTTTTGGGTTACATCCTGTGAAGTTACATCCATCACAGGAAGCTCTTGTATAATAGTCACAAACTGATACTTCCCAGCTCTCTGTAAGTTCCTGGTTTTTGCACACTCCTTTTTATGTATCTAGATATACATATACATGTGCAAAGATACATGCATACACAAGTACACCCATATATAGCCACATGTATTTATGCATACATACACATACACGTAGGTACACAGGCCTGCTTCAATGATTTGTACAAGACAGAAAAGCAAACGGTTTTGCTTCTAAAACTTGCAAGAAAACCCTTGCAAGGTACAATGGAAGATCTCTCCTGGGTAAGCTACCTGTTCCATCACATCAGAAAAAAATTAATTCGCTAAAGCCTTTGCGAAAAACCTGACGTGATCTTTTGCTTAGGCCAACGGTTCAGGACTTTCAATTTCTATTTCCAACACATCTATTAATCCTTGTGACCATGGATTAAGTACACAGTTATGACCCTCTAAATAAACCCTCAAAATCCTGGAAAAAATAGCATTATACATTAATAATTCTCCTTCACTTATCAGGCCTTTTCTCTTAAGCCTTTGTATCTTTCCTTTGAGACTCTGCGGAACATTACAGTTGAAAGGAGAGTGGGAATGAGAACTTCCACCAACTGAACAGAGCCATATGCTCTTTTAGCAGTCTACATCACAGCATATTTTTTTTTTAATTGCCAACAATTATAGTGTGTTTTTAAGGAGTAACTGATATGTTACTCTATTCAGTTATCAGTTAACATATCATATATGATGCAAGAAATAAGCATCTTTTAATGAACTTTAAAATAGAAAAGCAAAGGAAAAACAGAAGTGGATGTGTAACTTCTGTGTTTGACTTTTCTTTAACTTTTTTTTTTTTAGTACTAAGAAATGGAACTGACAATCATGATTTAAAAAGTGATCAAAAACGCTCATAACACTTCTCAAGGGAATCAGAACTTAATTTCTGATTTAAATACATGTATTGAACATGAGTAGACAAGTTAAACCAAGTCCTGTTTGGGAGAAGAATACAAACTGCTTTTTTCAGGTTGTTTTTTTTTTTTTTTTCTGGAAGTCAGATAAAGTTCTGATTACTTTTAGGATGATGAAGACTGTGATTAGCTTGCCTCTTAAAGCTACATTCAAACTCTTTCAAAGTTAATTAAGAGATAAGTAATTGTTTAGAGATCTCTAGAATAATAAAATATTCCAACTTACAGCACAAAAGCAGCCTTTAAAGAAAAGAGTATTTCACTTCACTACAAGTAACTGTTGAGTATGTTTTATGATCACTGTAACAACTAGCATGCCCTTGAGGCTGTGCAATTCTGAATTTCTAGCATAATTTGTAGGAGGAAAATTAGGATAAAATGCAGTAACATTTCAACTAAAGTCTCTCAGTATTTTAAAATTTTATGACACATAAGGACTAGGTTAATACGCAATGAGTAATGTTTTTAAGAGAAGCAGTAACACAGACCTGTACTTTAAAACATAACTAAAAACACACTCAACTAATACAAAATAAAAATAAATTAGAGTAGCTTTGTGTTGGAAAAAGGCCAACAGCAACAATGAAAACTTAGCAATAACAGAAAAGGCTGAAAGTGCTACTCATTTCAGTTCTGGAAAGTTAAAATACCAGGCCAAGCAACCATGTAAAAATGATTCCTTCTCACTCAGCAAATCCGTTCCCACCAGCTGAAATTCATCCCAAATCTATATAAACTTTACACATATCAACTCCAAGCCTAAACATCAGGCTATTAAATGACACATACTCTTGGTACAGATCTTTTTATTTCAGTGTTGTATTTGCTTTACTTAGTGCCGAATACATGCTGCACTACATTTCACTCCATGGTGTCTTCAAGAGTCAACAGAATCACTTACTAAGTTCCAAAGTAAAGCAGTTACATCCAAGCAAATGCTCCTGGAGTGTCATTTTGCTCATGGGGCAAAGACAGTGGAGTTGCAAAGGTTGCAAAATAATTTATTTACATATTCTTTAGATTCAGGCCCACATTAAGACCAAAGGAAGCCAGCTCAGCTCTCAGATCCAAACTGGGTTTTCAAGGCTAGTGATTAAAGATACTACCCCTTTAACTTCTGTATTCAGCACAATGATCTACAGAGGCTCGAAATATAAAACTCAGGCTTTATGCATTTATTTCTTAAAGCTAATTCTGCAATTAATGTTCTTGCACACCCCAACTATGACAACACAAAATTCCAAAACTGCTGAAAAAAGATTATTTGACAAAAGCTGAAGCAGTAAGTTCCAGCCCTTCTCTTCAGACTTCACCTCTACTTGCCATCTGCACAACTACCAGGAAGCAAATACAAACTTCCAATAGTCTATAACATTGGGTAATACTCAAGAGATGAATAAACAGACTGCATCAACAAAGCCCCTTTCTATAGGAGCTAAGACTTTAGCTTCACTGGTCTTATGCTGTCAAATATGCTGAACCAAAATACCCCTGGCACCGTGTACGTTTGTTCTAGGAGAAGCTGCTAGTAGTGAAATAACCTGCAGAGAACACCCAAGTGGGGGCAACAGAGCACTGGGCTTGGCTACTGCTTGCCCCAAACGGCTTTTGGCCAAAATAGGAAACAAAACCAGCTACCAACAGGATGAGCTATGCTACTGTCAAGTCACGCTTCTCACTTCAAAATTAACATGCTGCCCTACTTTCCACGGGGTAAAATCCAGATACAATTTTAATATTTTTTTATCAAACATGGTCTAGATGTTTCTTAGGAAATCAAAATAATCTACTTGCATACAAAAATATAGTTATTCTAAAAATACTGTTTGCAATACAAGACCACTTTATGATTTATCTGCAGGAAGAAACCACACCGCCTTCAGTCAGTGAAAAAGGTACTTACCATTGGCAGTGCATTGATATGCAGAAGTTTTCCTTTCAGGTGCCTCTTGCCACAGAAGGGTGATGCTGAGAAGGAAACGAGACAAAATAGGGAAAATTAATATTTATTATTTTGAAAATGGTGGTGTTAATACAACAAAACGCTATCAAGCCTGGGCCTTCACGGCTCTGGCAGCCTACTCTGTTCAAGGAGCTGGGTGATTACCCCCAAATTTGTGTAAAGCCCGAAGCGGCAGTGCTCAGGCACAAAAGAGCACACAGAGCTGGGGTTTTGCATATATCCTGTCACTACCCACATCACATGGACTGCTCCGGTGGGGAGCCCGAAACACAGGCCTTTAAACAAATAATCCTGTTGAATGAATACTTACACCATTAGACCTCTAGACCGTCACACCCATTCAGCAGCAGCACACACAAACAAAACAACCTGTGTATGAAAATCCTGATGTCTGATTTTGCCTTAGGTCTCCAGAAAAAGCCTTCGGAAGTTAAGCAGAAACAGGAGGCAGCTTACAGCATCTTCTACCCATGGCAATTTTCTTCTGGAAATAAACCTCAGCTACCAAAAACACTCTGAAAAGCCCCAAACAAAACCCAACATTCCAGTAGTTTGACTTCCAAAATGGTTACATCCACCATGAAGCAGCAAAGGAAAAGGAAAGAAATAAATCTGTTTTTCTGATGCACATACTGCACTAAATAACTCCACTCATGTACACAGGTGTGCCGATAGTAACTTCCCAGACAATTACCAACTCCTGCGGTGATTAAAAAAACCCAGCTCATACTAGTTGCTGGTGACACCATGAGCATAATAGAAATGTTTCTAGGGCAATATTAAAGAGAAATCTTTCCTATCTTTAAAAACTGAACAAAACCATAATCCCCCCAAAATCCATGCTCTCCTACATTTCAATAATTTTCTTTACATATCAATAATAATTTTATGCATCTAACAACAAAATAGTTAAGCAAACACATTCTGATGTCCAAACAAGTTAACTCCATTCACTCTAACAGCCATTTTTATTCAGTAATGACAAATCATTTTTATTCACACATTTATGAGTGGCTGCTCACCATACAAATACTTGCCAGACTACTTTTATTTAGGGAATAATCTAGTCACTCACTCAAATAGCGGGAAGGGGACAGATGGACATGGTGACTAATAAAGTATTATCAGACTATTTTTAGGTTAAACTACTTGCAAAGCATCTGTAAACTTTGTTCAAAAACTTTTACTGTAAGAGTAATTTTTTTTTTCCTGGGGTCATCATCAACTCCAAATTCTCAAGTGCAATTTTCAAGCTCAACCAGTAAGAAATGGATTTATTATAAAGCCATTTTTGGACCCAGGCAAAACAAAAGAGCTGCAGCAGTCAGGCTTGTTCTACTCTTAGAAGATCCCATCACACCAAGAAGGCAGGCAGAAGTGTAACCTTCAGATACAACCTTCACAGTGCAAACAAGAGGCAATACAGAGGATGCTGAAGAATGCAGGAATGCTGGGAATTGAAAGAATTCGCAAACGTGGTCCTGTTTCCTTGTTTAGTTGTACTGGTGCCACAGAAATTATGTAAATAGGCAGAGGAAAACTCCACTCCTCAAGTGGCATAGGAGAAAGTTTTTTTTCCACAGCCAGAGATGCAGACTAGCAGAGATGAGAAAGCTTTATCATCTCGCTCAGCAGACCCCATAAAAAACATTATTTATAACAAAAAGTTTTCCTTAGAAAATGGAATAAAACTCCAACCCACCAATATTCCTTTGAGAACAGTCTAAATCATTATAAAAGCTGTGCACAGAGAAAGGCAGAGGAGGGCTCTCCTGCCCTGTTCCACGTGTGACACTTGGTTTGGGTTATTTCATTCAGGAAAGAACATGGCAAACAAATAAAAGGATGATTGCACAAACATAAACCATTTTTCTCAATGAAAAAGGGCTTTCTTCAGCACACACTGCCCAAACTGTCTCCTTCCAACACCTCTTTGCCCTTGTGCAATCTTCTGAGTGCAGTACTTATCGTCAAAGTCAGAGAGGGAAACCTTTCTGTCTGATCCGTGGAAGAGGCTTCTTGTCCTTCGCTTTATATCTGAACAGAGCAGTGACACGGAAAGAAGCCGGAAGCGAAGACTCAAGAGAGCAGAGAATGAGAAGAGAAAGGGTTCACTGACTCTGCTTCATTCCTCACTCATGTTAATTGCTTGCAGGCTCCAGTTTTAAATAAGGGCGCCTGAAATGACATGTAAACATTTAGAAAACTCTGTGATGTCCTTCTTCAGAATCAAGTACTGAGTACAAACAACCCATCAGCAGCTTTTTTCTTTCCAAATTTATCCTATTGGACTTCGTCATTTTGGCATGCACCTTGAAACAATGCGGGTGACATATACGATTTATTGATTTTAGACTATCTCTTGCTTTTAGATACTGACCTGTTACGGTGACTTAAACAGGTGACCAGGTGTAGTAATAGCTACGCTACATGAGACAGAAATAATCCATCAGATGCCCTTGAAGTTGATAAAGCACATGTGGGAAATGCACAGTAGCTTGTGAGTTTGGATCCTTCATCTCTGAGAGGGGCTGGAGGGTTAATCACTGACTAGTGCCTTCAGCATTGACTGAACACTACTCCCCTCAACCTAAATAAGATTTCGCTGCATGCGTACTGACATGCTCCCAGCCAGCACTCACTAGCTTTGGTCACACCAGGCTGCACAAGAATGACCTACCTGATGCTTGCGTTCCCCTCCCTGTGACACTAAACCCAAAGACTCAGTACAACGCCCAACATCATCTCCTTGGGAAGAGGATCCCCACTGGAGTGCACACAGCAGCAGCAACGCTTGAAGGCATGAACTCTTGAGACCTGCCTGCACACAGAGGTGGCAAAAAGTTCCAGGCAACCAGGTTGCATGCGACAGACAGTTCCCATCGTCAGGGCCAAAACTAATGCACCAAAATAGCTACCAAAAAAGCAAATACCAACCCATGGTGGTAACACAGATTGGGCTGTTATCAACTGAGGAATAATCATGTGGCACAAGGATGAAGCCAGAGATAAAAACCATCGTGGCACTGCACAGTGACAAATCCGATTACAAACACATAGTGCAGATGTACACTGAAGTTATTTCTTACCTGTTTCCAAACATAATCAGTTCAAAATGTGTATTTCTCTAGAAGCTACTTACGAAAATGTTTAACAATGTTCTTCCAGAAATGCTATCAATTCATGCTATTTTCTCCTACCCATCCATTACACAAGGAATTACACTGGGTTCATGCTACAGCTAAACCAATGTTTTCTGCGTGACTCTGAATTGCTTCTGTTCCTCATGTGAACTTGTGCACTCATGGGTTTCTTCTAATCCTATTAGGATCACACTGTTTATACTACTAGCTGAGATTTTGGTGCTATCTGAGCTTTAACAACAAATTTAGTCATTAGATTTTGGGCTTTGTGAATTACAAAAGCCGTCTAAGGACATAGTATCTTTTCCTCTAAATTCTCCTCCAGTATCCTGCTTTTATCTTGATTCAGTATCTGGAAAGAGTGCCCCAATCAAAACAGAATTAAAAATAACTAAATCCTGGATATTCCCCTCAGTAACTAGGCTTCAAAAAGCATCAGACAATAGTTTTAAAAGCCTAAATTGAAAACTAATCACTCCATTGAATCCTTCCCTTCATTTCATTAATAGGCATATACAAAACCAGCAGTGATTCTACCACTGCCATGCTTGGAACATAAACAGAGAAAATCAAAGTTATTTCTTTTAATCACAGTTCCACAACAACGTATAGCATTTTTTTTTTTTTAAACAATTCAGCACTTCTACAACAGCATCTGCTTTTTAGAGCTAATAGAGAAGCTGAACTGAGATCAACACCAACTCAAAAAGTTCAAGAGAAACAAATACATATGAGTGGAGAAAAGAAATTCAGGACCACACAAGACGGCAATAAAAACTGTCATTACCTGCAACTAGTTGGTAGCCACAGGGTTCCTAGTGACAAAACACACACACAAACTGAATCAACACTCCACTCAAGCACTGGAGTATTCTCAGATGGAAGAAGCATCACCAAGGATGTTCTACAAGAAGCATCAATAGGGAACAAAGTATCCGAGACCTGCCCAGAGAGTTATCTATTTATATTCCTAAATTCTACCCAAAAGGGCTTTTCTCTGTCAATTGATAAATCTTTATTTCCTGATCTTTGTTCTATCTTTAGGCTTTTATTATGTCAGAAATGTGGCAAAACCTGGCACAAGCTAACATTCTGGATGTTTCAAAGAAGAAATACTTAACATAGATATTCATCTGTCATAAGAGTTGCACAATCTTCCAC
The DNA here is from genome assembly GCA_033124195.1 of Coracias cyanogaster. Classification (NCBI taxonomy): domain Eukaryota; kingdom Metazoa; phylum Chordata; class Aves; order Coraciiformes; family Coraciidae; genus Coracias; species Coracias cyanogaster. The sequence goes on from JAVSBS010027408.1 coordinate 46,712, forward strand.
ACTTCAGCAAGACCCTTTCATATAGGTCTATGGGTATATGTGAACCAACTATTAACACAAACCATGCTATCCATATCTCCTGGATGTAGGAATCACTTGTCACAAGTGCACAGAAATGGGATTCACTGTACAATGAGAAACACAGGAAAAGTCAGAACAGAGCAAAAGAGTATTGTAGCAGCAATATATGAGTCTAAACACCAACTTCTACAAAAGTAAAAAATAAAGGCAATCACAGAAAATAGCTAGTAGCCCAATGAAAGGAAAGGAAGCTAAATTGCTGGAGAGGAAACCACCTTTGCCAGTTCTATTAAACACATTCAAGACACCAGAGTAATCTCATCAGTACCAATCAGCTGGTACCACTGGGAAGGAGGGAGGCTATGCTGTGCTGCATGGCATTAAAATTAAATTTGTTAGTGAGTAACCCAATTCACATAAACTGAAAGTTAAAACATCATAGAGAATGAAGTTAAATTCAGTCTAGACTGGGAAAGAGTATAAATACTTATTACTCAAAGTGCTGAGCGGGACCAGAGTAGTCACAAAATGCCACCTTCACAGACTGCTGCCTCTAGGATGGGAGCCCACCTGCAGAAATTTCAGGCAGTTTCTCATTTGTGCTGCTTGCTTGTTTTCTGAAAATGGTGGACATTATGATTAGTGATATATTGGTAATAATAGTAGCACAGTGATTAACTTTTTGGGGTTTTGTTCTAGAACTGAGTTTTAAATTTCAATTTGTTACTGCAAGATTAATCAGAGAAAAGATTGAGAGAAACTGCCTGTTGAACTGTGTGCTCAAGACTCACCTCAAATTGGAAAGAGAAAAAAATTATTTCCTTGTATAAAAAAAACCCCAAAAAAAGAAAGTGTCGTGTAGCATTTAGGGGTTACAGTTATTCTCAGTACACTTATTTCAAATACATACCTAAAAACTGAACCAAGACACAAATGAAATATACAAATTAAAATTTTAAAATAATAAAACATAATATTTTTTGCTATTCCCTTTCCTCATGGTAGGAAGAGCTGTATTTCCCATGACACTAACTCTCCCTGCTCCAGCTTGCCAAATTGAGTCAGCCAGGCTTCTCAGTGACCACCTTTCCCTTCACCATGCAGAGCCCCTTAACTCGGAAGAGACTTCACAGCTGAACAAGGCAGGCACCGGTTTTTGTGGGCAACGTGTTTGTAGGGAACTGATAGCTGCAAGGTTACTCAGGTTTTTAAATAGGTCTCCAATTTGGGGATACGGAACAAAGCTCAAACTGCTTCCCTGGGAAAAATTACTTTCTTCCCTTTCCCTGCTTCCACTAATGCTGCCTGTCTTGTTTGTGTTTTTAGATACTCAGAACAAGATATTCCTCTGCTTTAAGATTAATGGTGGCCTTGCAGAAGAACCAGTCTAGACTATGGCAAGCACCAGGAATCATTACAGTGGGGCAAAACCACAACTCCACATGTTTCTTAAGGAGCTTGATTTATTGAAATAATTAAAATTGTCTCAAGCATGCCATGATCTGGGAGGTGGGATACACATTTTAAGTAGACATCACATTTGGAACTGGGCTCAAAATGTTTAAACAAGGAAATCTCCAAAAGTAACAGGAGGACATGACAATATTGTGTTATTTTCAATCCTAATTAATGCAACCACCACTCAAGCCCTGTCTGTGTTTCCCTCAATACCAGTACCACTATCATCCTTACTTTTTTGGGCAACCAGAAGGCAAACAGGGCATTCTTTCAGAGTGAAAACTCAAACTACATTTTTGTTGAGCCAGGCTAATGAGCTGCAGAGGACATTTAGACAATGCAGCAGGACATGGGTTCTGCTGCAAGACCCGACCTTTGCAGACAGTTTGACGTCAACAGGCTCAAGAAGTCCCACTGTGGCCAGTGACCCTGAACATGGCATACACCCAGTGCTGTTGGAGTTGTGGCTCTCTTCCTATCTGAGAACACCTTAGGAAGTCTGGTTGCCTTCTATCTGCCTTCTGCAGGAGCACCTTGCAGGTTATTTGCCCTCATAGCAAAGTATCAGGTTTAAAAACAGATGTATACCAAAACGTTCTAAAAATCCACCTTGTGATACCAGGAATATAAAAGTAATAGCACAGTCTGAAGAACTGGGATACAAGAATTATAGCCCTCAAAATTATAGGTTAGTTTTAATACTCAAAAGCATGTAAAAATCCACAGGTTCATTCTGCATTTTTCTGACTTAAAGTCATAGCAGAAATCAAAAGTAAATTTGTGGTAGATCTTGGGCTCATATACTCCAGATGTTCCTAAGATGCAGCTCCCCTAAAATAAGGTGTTTATAATACATTCCAGATTCTTCCTAAAATTATTATTGTGTGCAAAGTCAGAGAAAAATGTAAGTCTCATGCTGCCAGAAAAGGTAACACTGACTGCCTTGAAATCATCCATTAAACGTATCAAGGAATAATTAAATGTGTTTTCCAAAATAAAATACTCCTCATCAAAAGCTGCTGAACTTCTGCTTACAGTCTCCTCTCATTTCCCCAGGAATTCTTCCAAACTGAGTGATAATTGGTGCATAATGTACTCATGCTGTAGCAGCACCTTTCTATACAAATTCTGTGTCTTGGTCATGTTTTCACATATAACCTACAGATTAAGCTCTTCCTATACAGGTAAACCCTGTGATTAAGCAGCAGTTCAAGTTGCCCAAGACCAAGCAACACACAAGGAATTTTTCCCTTTTTCAAATCTCCACACTCTACAACCAGTCAATAATATAATCTTTCCTGCAAACCCTTTCATCTTTGCCCTTCCCATGCTCCAATCACTTCTCCAATGGGGTAATTTTGTGGCGTTATACAAGGGCTCCAACTCACAAGGAGTTAAAACCTATCCAGAGAGAGCTGCTGTTGTTCATGCACTGGTTCTCCAGCCATCCCTGCTAAAAGGACAACTTACTCTAACACAGCAGCTACTGAACTGTGACAAATTGCAGACTAGGGTATAGGAAAAAAGACTGTGCCTCTCGTTGTCACGACAAGCTTTCTGCTTCACAAGCACGTAAGCCATCCCTGCAGCATGGGGCTCAAGTCTCTGGGGGCAGAGGGACGGCACATGCATTCCCAAAGAAACTGCCTGTTGTCCTTAAGAGCTCAGAGGGCGTAGCTCACATGAAGGCTTTCATTTAGTTTTATTCTCAAGTCACATTCTAGCCAAAACCTATGTGCTGTTGCATAGGGAGACCTCAATAACCCCCACCTACCCCCTCCCAGGTGGGTGCTCATGCCACTTTCTTTCCCCTAAAAAACTGAAGAGCCTTCTACCACTCAGCTCTGGAAGCATCTCACTGCAGGGTCAGAAAAGGACAGAACTGGCTTAAGAGAGGAAGAGGGAACACAGTCCTGAAACGGAAGAAATGCAGAAACAGCACTGTCCTATGGCTCCATGATCAAAATACACCGCTGCTCCTGTGGGATGCCTGGTGCCTTGGACAACAAAGGGGATCCCAGAACAAAAATCTCACAGCAAAGACGGAATGATGTACTTGGTCATGTGAGTCACATCAGAAATAACATAGACACTAAGTGTACTATATATATATAACTATGTTGTCTTTTCAAACCATTTAGATACCAGAGCTAAGCAACTACATTTGTCTGTCACTCTAATTTAACAGGGAAATAGTTGCATCAATACTAGACTTAGACATGGAGTAAGAGACAGTGAAACCTGTTGCTAAGAATAAGTGGCCAACAGTACATATAAACACGGTAAAATATTTGCTTTAGCAGCATGGTCAAGGAGAACAGCATTTATTAAATAAATAGACTAAAGTCATTAATCAACAGCAGCATTAGACTAATCTAATCATGCCACTTTTTCTTCACTTTTTCTTTTTTTTTAACAAGAAGTCCTAAGCATGGTCAAGCAAAACAAATGTATTTGATTCATCAATGACAGCATATTCTAAGGATTTGATGAGCATCAGGAAATGAAGCCACAGTAGAGAGGTCTCACACAGACTGTCACTAGGCTATGATTAATTGATAACAACCTAACACCACTGTTGTTCACATCTGTCCTAAGTTGCAGAGCAAGGCTTATCTATATGTATACAGCTAAACTATTCAACTGTACCTCCCACCCTAGGTGGTCTACTCTGAAATAGAAAAAGCTTTTCCTAAAAATGCTGTTCATTATGTTAATTAACATTTCTATTATGTTGGGCATTCCTACTGTAGGAAATTGTTTTTTTTTTACTGCAAATGGGTGCAAAAAAGCCTAAGCAAACTTAGTTTGTTGACAAAATAAGTGAAGCCATTCTTTCTGTTGCATTGGAAATATTTTCTGTTGAATTTCCTAGGGTCACTGCAGCTGTATAGTTCAATGTACAGCTCCTTCAAACTAATGTGTAACAGGTACAAACCAACTCATAGCAGGCGTTTATCCTACAAACAAGTGGAAGTGTGATTAGATAACCTATTACGCTGCTTTGCAAACAGTTAAAAAAGTGAAAAAACTCACTAACATTATTTCCCCAGCACCTTGTATTTTCCTTTATAAAAGATAAATGATTTTATCTAAACAAAATTGGAAGAGGCCTGAATGAGACCTTAAGAGTGGCCATGCTGGATGAGGCCAAAGGGCTCCGCAGCCCACTGCCCTCTCTCCAGCAGCAACCCAAAGGCATATCCCAAAGGAAGAGTGAAAACAGCACCAACCTGACCTAGTCCCCTAAACAACCTCCCAGACACTGTGATTTTCAACTCAGATGACTTTTCAGAGGGCAATTTGTTTGGTTTCTGTGTACTTAGTAATCTCAAAGGAATTATCTGCCATTAACATTTTCAGTCCCATAAACATTTAGCATCTACCTCTTCTGGTAAACAGCTTTACAGCTCTGCTCCCTGCTTGGCAAAAGAATAGCTTGCATCTTTCTTTACAGTTTTATCTATTTGCCTCTTATTAGCTTAACTCGACATCAGTGCAAGAGAGAAGGAAACTCTGACCCCTTCTCACCTGCTCCATGGCTCTTGTGAAACCACAGACCTAAGTATACCACACTCCCATGTTTTAACTTTTCCTGAACCAGCTGCTCCATGAAACAGCTACCTGGTCTCTATGTTACATTTTGATATGACAACTGCATACTTTGTGTGGTATTAACTGAAGTCTCCGATGGCATTTTCAACTCTCCTGCCTTTTCCGATCTTTCTAGTGCTACCATCTTGACAGTATGGTCGTTAATACAGAGCCACTTCTATACCACCCCCCCAAAAAAAAAAGGAAAAGCACTTAACACGTTGTTATAGAAGATGTTAATGTCTAAAAGCATTCACCTAGGAATGCAAAATGGGGAATTGAGGATCTAATGTGTTAAATGTTAAAATAATGCCATTAAATTTCAAGACTACTTGTGAAAGAGCATAGGCCAATATCTGCTCATCAGCATAAACTCACACCTGCAAAAGAACTCAGTTTCTTACATGTTAGTTTTTAATTCAGGAAGCTATTAGCTTCTAAATCTTATCTCCACAGCAATCTGACTAATACTCTTCTCAGTGTCTCACCTTTCCACTCTTATTTTCTCCTCCATTCTTCAGTAGAGCCCCCCTGTAAACAGGGTTAATAGCATCTTGTTTTCTCTGTAATGGGTATGTGCTAAAAGTAACTGTGAAGGATGTGTCAATGCTATCAAGAACGACTTGAATGTAAGCTTTCTTAAGCTTTTCTGAAGAACTGACACTAAATTCACTGTCTTTCTAAGCATCCCAGAAAAAACAGGGTTTGTCAAGCATGCTATTTATCATTTTCAAAATCAACACAAAGATAGAACTAGTTACTACCCTCTGCATTAAATGTCTTTTCAAGTTCAATGAAAGCCTTCCTGATAACTTGGAAAGCTGTTAACTGATCAGGTCTTGGGTACAGGTAAGTAACATCTCACACCAGGAGAAGGGACACAGCAATTTAACAGGAGCAAAAGTCAAGGGCAAGAAATTATCTCAGGTTTAGATAAATCTACTGAAGATGGTACAGGTGGGAACACATTTTAAATAACCAGGAAAAACTTCCCCAAAACGAAATCAGGCAGCTGAAGAATAGAAAACAGTCTATGTTATGGGGCTTCTGTTACTTTAAAGGAAGAGTAGTAAGGACTCTAGAAGGAGTAACTCTACCTAAGTGTATAGCCTTTGATCTTAACAGGGCTTTTCCCTTTCTTTACTTTGTGATTCTTATCTTGATTATTTCACACGAGGAACTTGAAACTGCCTGATCTGCCCATGCTGCAAATCTCCCTGTTCAAACTACAACAGGCTGAAGATAGAATTTCACCATTTGGGAATTCCATTTACAGAATTCTGACTCTGCAGTTGCCTGCAGAATTCTCTGCAACTACTGTCAGGACTCCATGAAAAGGGTGGGTTTGGGGCTCTTTTTTAATGTATACATATTAAAAAAAAACAAACAAGACAATTCATATTTATCAATGTGATCTACTAGACTGATCAGAGAAAGTAACAAGTATCTTGTGAAAGATAGAGAATTTACGCACATCCTAAAATGTGATAGCCACAATCACTGAAATTATTTGCTCCTTGGATGCTTTTTGCTGCTCTGCTACACATTTACTAAAGCAACCACATACTAGATTGATTTTCATTTTTAAAAAGGAAAAATGAAGTGATGAAGGTCTATAAATTTTTTAAAAATTAAAACAAAAAAGATAAGCCTCCATTTTCCATTTGAATATACAGATATTTAATTCTTTTTATTGATGAGGAACAAATTAGAGGCTTGTTCATTTTGCTACTTTCTTTTATGATCATGCTAATGCACATGAACACTGGTTAACCAAGGAACCAACTGACAAGTGCTGGGGTGAGGAGTATCAAGCAAACACGTTTGTCAAAAATACTCCACCTAGCAAAAGTATTTCCTCATAGTGTCAGACACGTCAAATATTGGCATCTCGTTCATCTCCAAACGGAACACTGTAGATATTATTGTAGTCACAACTAGACAAGTTATTTTGTTCCCTTCCCCCCCCCCCCCCACTTTTTAAAGTCAGACCCAGTATTTTAAAATGGAACAATATGATGTATTTAGCTCTAATAGATGCACAGAACCTCTCAGCTCTATGTAATAAATGCATAGAACCTGACAGACCAATAATGATGTATCTTCCACCAGCCCACAATTAATAACAACCCAGGTTTACAAGCTGCTACACTTCAGAAGAGACTGTTTACCAAACCAGATAAAAACAAGGTTCAAAATACATATATATATTTGTTGCATAACACCATACAGCTGCAATCATTTATCAGACTTTTTCTTGTGGTCTTATCATTTTTATCACTGCTTGAGGAACAAGCAAAATCTTGGAATTACATAAATGTCTCAAACACTCACACTTCTGACCCATTTAACACATAGGAATTTTTTTTTTACACCAACTTTATCCAGAAATAAATCCACTTGCTATATTCTCACAGGAATACCACTACTACTCTGAATTTGACACCTTTTCAGAGAAGTCTCATTTGCGCTCCTTGGACTGTAAGTGTAGCAGGCTATGTGTGCACACCACAGACACACTGACTCCCCTCCTCCCACAAAAACTGCAAAGATGCTATTTTGCTAGCAATACTTGCAGACTAAACAAGCTAAGCTTAAGAGCAATTAGCACTATCTGTTCTTTTGTCAAGCTAAGATAAGTTTCCTTGGGGCAGTTTTAACTAAATAATTTGTTAATGCAATGATTCAGAAAATATTACTAGTTTTATCTTTCTATTCCTAACAACATCCTGCTGTAAAGTCATAAAAATAAATATGACACTACATTCATTTATTTTAGCTTGCATATCAAGAGTTATTTTTTATTCCTTCAGTGTGTAAAGACTTAACTACAAAATTATTAAGTGACTTGGACAATTGCCAGTCCTCAAAATGACACATGCCAAATACCAGTAGCAAATTTTGAAGATACTGGCTCCATGGAACACCCATGGCCTCACAGGGCAAAGATGAGTGTGGATGAAGGCATGCAGCCACAGTGAAGTGCAAATATTTCATGCCAGAGAAGCAACAGTAGTGTGAAGTGTTAGTAGTACACATATGAAAGTGATCTACGAAGCCCCCCATCACTGCGTAAAATTTCACTGTTCCAGCACACACTATACAGCTGTACACAGCAAGATAAGGAAACAGATGTGAATTCTAGCAACAGGGTGTAATGAAACTCAGGATATGCACATACATGATGAGAAATGTAAATAGAGAGAGGTTCACTTCACTTGCAATTGCAACTGAGGGATTCACCTTTTCATTTTTGCTAGTATGTAACAATTGTCAACAGGGCAATTTGATTTCCCATGTAACTCTCCATGTAAAAATCCCTCATGTGACACATTTCAGAAAGAGGGATGCACTTGCAAAATATCAAATGCAGCATTTGCATTTCTTTTGATTAGCAAGCCAGAAGGATACTACTGAAGATCCAAACAGTCTGCTCATCCTTAGTTCCCAGAAGACTTGACCTGGTGAGGTCATTTCAGTAGTATCTGAGGCACTCCACCCAAACCATCCTGCAGGCTTGTTTTATTTTTTCTTTTTTAAATTAACCATTTCTCACTGCTATGACATAAATCAAGTTTAAAGCAGAGACATTTCCTAAGCCTCCCAACAGAAAGCCACTGCACTGCAGTTGCTATTGCTCCATCAGCTGTATAAAATGACCAAGATTCAGACAGACCTGGCTGCTCACAGCCTGGAGGTGCATGGGGGGGTTGCCAACAGATCTCTCCTAAAGGAAAGGCACTGCCTGAGATAAACAACTGAGTTATTCGTGGCCAGAGAGATGCAAAAAGCCAGAACTGAGGCATGGTGAACTTAAAAATTCTGGTAGGCACAGAGCATAGACACTTTCATGATATCAATATTAATTATGTCCAGAATTAACATGGATTAAAATACAAACCCTACAGATACCATATAATAAATTTTAAACCCTGCTGCTTATTATTTTAACCAACTAGAACAAAACAAAAATAAAGAGTGTTGTTTAAAGAACTGGAGTGCAGTAACTCTGGCTCCAGCACAGTTGAGCGGCAGCTCCTGCCTGGTAACACTGCCTCACCGGGAATCATGTCACGAGGGGAGCCAAAAAGAAGGACAAGAAGGAATACCACAGAAGCACACCAAAGTTCTTTTTAATGAGTATTTCCTTCATCTTTGCAAAATATTTCTATTTTAAAAAAAAAATAGATAAACCAAATCTTTTGTTACTCTTTAATTGAAATTCTTCGCTGTTTTCATAATGCCAGAACCCTGCTGCAACATCTTTGCAAGTCTTTTCTTATTTGCTTGAGAAAACAGGTTTTGCACTGATACAGTTTGTCTTGGATCATACAAATTTAAGGTTGAGATTAAAACACATTGATATCAACCATATCTGAGAGAAAGAGAGAAATCCAGAAGTCTCTCTCACTGTGCCCTAAACTAGCTGGCTGAGCCAGATGGAGAAGGTGCACATGTTCTGCTACACGCCCCATTTCGTGTGAAAGCTTGACAGAAAGGCTGCATCAAGGCACATGGAAGATCCTTCAAGCATGAGGAAAACCTTCCAAACTCATAAATGCAACACCAACTTACACAAAACCACACACCATTATTTCCACTTTCCATAGAGTAACTTATGGATGGCTAGAACAAGCAGGCAAAAATAATTCATGACCCTCTCTCTCTCATGTCTTTGAGAAGTAAAGACAATCAAAGTACAACCCAGTATCATACTATTTACAGCTTCAGAAGTTAATACTGGTATTTCAAAGTGACCAAAACCACACAGAGAGGCAGTGCACTCAGGAAAGCAGAGCTTCATGCTCTCAGCAGTGCCTTTCACTGGGAACACTGACCCCCACGCTGGTCCAAGGCTGCCCTGGAGGCTGGTAGAGCTGAGCCACAGGCAGCAGGAACAGCACCACTTAGGCCAGCATGTTTTCTAAAGATATACCACCTGCTAAAATGGAGTTTAAATTTTAATTTCAAATTCCATTTAAAATTTTGGAAACCTATACTAAAATCTGATTTAAGGCACTACAGTAATTTTAGACAAATGAAATATTCAAGCAATCCATTAAGTTTTAGAGAAAGCTAAACCACTGATGGAATTGCTGGAAATCACAGGCATAGCACTCACAAAGAGCATTTATTAGAATTGTTATATGTGGAGCTTCTACAGAGGCATAGAAATAATTTTTAATACTCCAACTAGTTTCTATTCAACTAGCTTCAGTACTTTGAATGATAAGAAGTTTATCTGCTAATTATAAATGACAGACCCCCACTAATTCTTAAATCCTGAAGAACAAAATCAGCTCATTTCACTACTTAAAAAGTAGTACTTTTTTTTAGTTTTAAATGCAAAAGTTTTCATAAATAGTCCCTCTTCATCCAGTACATTGCAACTGAAAAAACAAGCGAAGATTTTGTGCACTGGACATCTGCTTTCATCTAAATGCGGTTTGACACAGTAAGAAACGGGCTCTTCATCAACTTGCAACTTCATAAAAAGTCATGAAACTATAAATAATCTGTATAAATGAAGGCAAAGTTCTGTGCTTTAACAAAAGCAGAGCAAAGCAGTAAATCAACCTGATTAGCAACAGAAATACCAGTTTTACAACAGCTCAATACTAGCAGCAAATCAAACATTTTAACAGATTGCAGCAGTTGTTTTCTTGACAAAGTTTGATTTCTCTAAATCCAAACCAAAATTACAATCAACTACTTCAAACAATGGCTTCTGTGTGTTGATTAAATTGTTTTCACTTTGATCCAACCTGGGCCTAGCAGACATTTCTTCCGATATTAAGTAGTCAAAGGCGTAAATTAAGGCTTGAAAGACCTCCTTAAATCAACATCTATAATAAGCCTCGATATTCAAAGAGCATTCCAATACTTTCAAATAAAAGGATTTTCATTAGGGCAGCAAAGGCATGCAGCAAGAGGTAGTCTCTGTGTCTGGATGCAAGTCATTGAAAACCAATCCCAGGAAAACCCTCACAGGACATACCCACATCCTGAGGTGGTTGGTGCTCCTTCTAGAAGTAAAACAGCAAGCACTAAACAAACTCTTAAGGAAGTTTAACTACTCTGTGGTAACAGCCATGTGACAAATCAGCAGGTCTTACATGTTGCTATTCTGGGAAACTGTAATTTCTGTACTTCTGAACAAAAGAGTATCATTTATATAGCGATAGCATCTATTACAATTATTTGTGCTGTGATGGCAGGGGGGTCCCAACTGTGACTAAAAGCCCCAATGTACTAAGCAAAGACATACTATACCTGTAGTTTAAAGATAAAGGCAAACTCCGCAGCAAGCTGTAACAAAAGGAAGGCAGAGCTGCCCCAGTGAAGTGAGGGGGGCAGCAAGAGGGCTAACAGGAAGCAATGGACACCCCACATGGTACATAAGTCTCAGAAACTGTGTGTAGCATAGTTGCTTCTGCTCCTCAGGTCAGCCTGAACATCTCCAAACTGCAGCACTGAGCACTGCTAACACAGGTTTCAGATCTTCAATGTAGGGACAGACAATTTCTAGATATCTAATATAGTGGGTAGGTCTAGAGGCCACAGAACCAAAAGGACAGGGGCATCACTGCCCTCCTGCGACATGATGGAATGGCTGCCTACCACAAGTTTGTTGATTTTGCAACAAACCCTGCTGAGATTTACATTGAAAAGGAGAGAGATCTGTAATATCCTCTACCTGTTCATCTTTATACATGGGGAAATCAGTGCTTGATGAAAGAACAGGCACTGAACAATGTACAGTACCTGCAGACTGCAGTTCTCATGTTTTCAGCTGGAACTGCTCCTACTGTCCTGATCAAGTAGTGCTTTCTAAATGTATTTTAACATATATGAGGGATTGCCAAATATCCATTATTTATAAACATTGATCTATTTTGGAATAGTCAATTTTTCAGCCTTATTTCCAGTGACTGATATTAACACACCACAGAACACAAAATTATAAATACAGAGATGGATATTTAGGCATTACCAATAATTAGAAAAAACAGTCTTACCTTCTTTAGGTTTTGTTTTGGTTTTTTTTAAGTACAGCTTTATCATTTAGTTCTAATCCAGCAAACATCCAACACTTAAATAAAACACAAAATTGTATCCAGACTATAGCAATCTTCAAGTAATTACACTGAGAAAGAAGGGAGGGAATAAGAGGGCAATTGCCACAGTCACCTACCTTAATTCTATCAATCTGTTTGTCCCTCACTTCTATAATTCATATGCAGCAGTGCCACATACGTTCTTGCTTCTGCAAGCAAGCATTCCCCAAAAGCTCACTTTGGATATCATAAAATCTCAACTTATTGACAACTAACTTGTACATCTCATCCAGAAGTTTCTTTACAGTTCCTTCCTTCCCTGTATCCCTTCTACAGCTCCTTCCCTGTATCTCATCAGAAGAACCAATTACTAGACCAAGAGGACTGATTTTAACTACAAACAATGTCAGAAGAATAATAAAGTTGTTCCCATTCATTTGGTAGCAAATATGGAATGAATAAGAATTTAAAATATATACATTATCAAAAAAACCCTCAGAAACTCCCTTCTGAATTTGGGCTTCACTGTCTTAAATACTTTAAAAATGTGAAGGACTGAAAAGATCAATACAATCCTTAAGATACTAAGATGCAGAAATCAATAGGTTTTTTTTTTAATATAGTAAATTGTATGGTAGAAAACACTGAGATAAATCCAATGTATCCTCATACAAGAAACAAGATATAAATCAATCATTTCTAAACCTCCCATATCTTCAGATAGGGAATATGGTGAAAAGAATGCACACCGGATAAATTGTTTTCTAGTGGGCAGTCAGGTTCTTCTCATTACAAGTAAAAGCTTTTAGTAAAGGAATGTGATCTCTAAGGATTTATCTCTGAGCTTCCCACCCTCCCCCGCTTTTTAATTGTTGAAGAGCTTTCTGAAAATTTGCTTTGCGTTTAGTATCGCTGGTTGGGGATGCCAAAGGTACCCTTTGATCACTAGATACAGCCCTTTTGCTACTTTTGGAAGGATTTTACTTAGAGTAACTTTAAAGATCTTTAGATCATAGCACCAAAGTCTCATTTCAGATCATTCCTGGTTTGGAGACACTGAGGATTTGCGTTCTTCCAAGTCATCCCTTCTGTGAAGTAACTGAGCTCAGACACTGGAGTGCCTCAGCAGAATGTGTATAAAAGGATCCAGCAAAATGGGATTAGTGTCTAATTGCCACTCTGGCTCCATCAACTTGCTGTCAGGTTCACTTTTACTCAGTTCAGTGCTTGAGAAATTTCCAAACAAGGCAAAACGAATCTGCCAAATCCTGATGTACATTCACACCACACAGACACTTTCTGGACTGTTTCTAAGAATGGGATACCACTTGGGAAAACTAAGAAAACAACTCATTAGAGCACCAGAGGAAAATCTTTTTCCTAGGACACTGCTGTGCCATGTAATAGAAAGTGCTATTAAACAAAATGACCAACTGCAAACAAACACAGATAATTTACCGAACAAAAAAATACCTTGCACTTAAGAGACAAAGTAAATGACCATATGTGGACTCACTGAGGACTCACTCCCCCACAAAAATAAGGCAGCAAATGTAGAAAGACGGTGACTGACTATATTTTGGTTTTAGCAATAGAAATTTAAAATAATCCAAAGTTGAGGATGTAATTGATAAAAGGAGGAAGCAAACAACACAGAAAAAGAATAATCAAGGCTGGAGAAAAGGAGATTATCAAAGGCATCTGCTATCACAGAGATGAGATCTTTAGAAGCCCTGAAGGACTCCTTAAGGAAAAGAAACAAAAAAAGCTACAAGAAAACCCAAGAAAGTGATCATTACTGACTTGATCATTCTGGCATACAGAGATGTACTAGAGATGGTAGATACTGCCAAAGGGAACCCCGACCCCCTCCCAAAAAAAAAAAAAAAAAAAAAAAGGAAGGTGGTGTCCGCTGTATTCATCTCGCCTATGCCATTTTAGATGCATTCCCAGCCTGGCACCTGCATCCAAACCCCTGCAACCTGTAGGTTCTGCAGCAGCTGCATCACTTCACAGCTAGAGTGCTCTAGGAAAACAAAGACACCCCCGTGTAAACATCTCTGTGAGACTAGTGTATCATCTTCTAAAACATTTCCACTGATTGCCTTGTTGATGGCTTCAGCCCCAAGACAGCATTATTTCTTTATTCAGAGCAGAAAACCCATGGTATCAAAACAAAGCACAAGTTCCACTGACCTCTTCCACTCTGACCAGAGCTGGTTATTCCATCCTTCTCTCTTGCCCACGCACACCACAGAGTACTTCAATTGCCTCTTTAAAAGACTGCATTCCCAGAATTGGAGTTGATCTAACATACTCATGCTCTATTGACTTCCACAAATGACAGAGGTATCTCTAACACCTAACAGTTCCTATAACAATTTTACTTACAGAGCACAGAATTCCCATAGAAGGAGGATCCTGTTTGACATCTGAATGCTCTACTGTAGGTATCTGAGATACAGTGTAAGTATTAGTTCAAGACAAACAGAAATTCTATACATTTCCACTCATTTGCAAGATGATAAAACCAGTGAGAAGTTCTAAGGAGAGGACTTTAATTTTGTTCATTCACTCCCTGCATCTACCAACTCCTTGAATTAATGCAGAAACTCCCAAAGCCTTTGGAAAAACCAGAAGAGCCTGCTGGGTAGGGATGGAGAGAAGGTGCATTATTTAATAACCAGAAACTGTGTTTGAAAGACCTGTCTAGATTTATTTTTAGCACAACATATCTGTGGGCAGAAAGACTATTTTAACACTGAGAGGAATGTAGTGGGAAATTCATTTTAAGCATAGAGTTCTGGCAGGTCATAAAGATTGTATCATTATCCTCCTTGGACAGTAATTTGCAAGAGGAATACATGCTCTTCTCTTAGTTTTTGTTTCATTGATGAGTTGTGAGGAAGAATAAATGCTCCTCATACAATAAGCTCTTTATTTAATATTCAGCTTTCTTGAACTCTTCTTAAGCAAAGCACAGATGCTGATGATCAATTTTTTTAGCAATCATAATTCAAGCTGAAATTTTAGACTCTGTAAACAAATTACCATGACCACCACATGATGCATTTGAAAAACTCCAGTTGCAGCAACCCATAAAAATGAACACGCTGCATTAGGTTTACAGTAAAATTCTACTCTGGCTAGACATACAAGGGTTTATATTTTAACAGAATGAAGCACACATATATGCTGAGTATTTTTCTGTGCGGTGTATCAGTACACACATTCAAACACTAAAAAATTCATGCACTGGCTTTAAATATTAAATAGAAATGAAAATATTATATTTATATCTAACAAGCTGTTACTTCAAATATTAGATTTTATCATTTTAAGATTAAATTATCAGATAAGATACAGAAGTCAAAGGAGAGCTGCTGTCATTTTTGTAGGAAAATTTCCTGCAAACTTCATCAGGTTCACAACAAGGAGAACTAAACTTTCCCGAAGCAACTGGCAGATCTTTGGGAGCAATCTAGAACACCCTCGCACTTAGTGGGTGGCCTAATACATCTTGAAATGTAAGTCTATAATCAAATAAAAATTTGCAAAATCCAGTTTAGACTTTTTATGAGAACACTTAATGCACGCATAATTGGGGTGCCATACATTTCACTGGTAAACCATAACTTTTCAAATCAATGGTTCACAAAAAATGTTTAGCAAATAGTTTGACGTTTAATACTGCAAGTAGCAGTAAAAGGTGTAACAGGGGAAAAGTGGGCTTGTTGCTGAAGGAGGTGGATGATTCAATGACAGCAGATGGAGATAAGGCTGAGGGTCATATCAGGGCTTATTTGATACAACTTAACCCATGAAACCAGACAGGTTGTGTTCAATGCCAGAGCAAGGCCACTGTCATACTAGAAAGCTCATGGAGACTTGAGGAGGCCCCGCGATGACTGCAGAAAGGTAGATCTTGTGCTGTCTTCAAAAAAAATGGAGAATAGTAGAGGCTCTTTACCCCAACTTTAGCAATGCTTCACACCACCTGCCACAATATTCACATAATCAGTCTGGGATATTGCCAGCTAGGTGGGAAATTACCAGATGGGAAGAAACCTGATTGGATGGTTGGGCTCCACAGGCAGTGATTAATGGGTTCTTCAGTGACTGACCTGAAGGCCAGTAACACATGGGATACTGCAGCCATCCCTCCTGGGAGCTGGCCTATTCCACGTCTCTATCAATGACCTTGGGAAAGCCAAGAAGCACACTCTCATCAAGCCTGCAGATAACACCGGTTTGGGAAGCAACCAGCAGCTACATCTGAGGGCAGGGCTGCCATCCACAGGGACCAGGAACCCTGGTTCAGCAAGGAGAAGCACAGACGGCTGCTCCAGGGAGGGAATAGCCCTTGCATCATCCCAGGCTTGGACCAGCTTGGCCAGGGAGCAGCTCTGTTGGAAAGAGCCTGCAGGTCTTGGCAGGCAGCAAGCCAAGCAGCAGCCAGTGGCCTTTCGTACCTGCTGGTCTTCTTGATCTTACAATGGTTTATTTATTCTGCCTTTGGAACATTTGACATTGAAACCTTAATAACATTATTTTGGCATTTCTTTTATAAAATAAAGTAGCCCTGGTAGAAAGCGTGACACCAGCAGGCCCATGTCCAGTAGGTGCTGCTAGTTGGGGATATTGTTGTTCCCAAAATGCGCACTCTGTCTTTGGAGAGACCCAGTGCAAAGCCTTCAGCAAAATAACTGAAAATTGTGATTCCCTGTCTATAACTAAGCCATGACTGGCACTTTTAAGCGGCACATTCTACAGCACATGCTGCAAAAGTAAATACTATGTGCATGAAAAAGTGCCACATGGAGACTGCAATGAGCACCTATGCTTGTTTGCCAAAGGAGTTCCTTGAATTTGTATTTAACTCCAATTCCTTACTAAGCATGTTAAAAATCAAGCAATTGCAAAGTCCCATAAATATAAGTGACTATCTGAATTTTAATTAATGTGGCACTTAACTTGCAAAACCAAATTAATTTATTTCCACATGCAAAAACCTGAATGCATTGGAGAGACAGTGCATGCTCACACACACTTGGAACAGAGCAAACTGTTACAAACTTATTGGAAAAATTGTATACTGGGCATATGTAATAGACAATTTGTGAACACATAATTGATATTTCTAACCCAAACTAAAGCAAATCTATCCAAGAAACATGTTCATATAAACACATTATTTTATATATATATATATGTATGTATATATGCACACAAACACACACTTTTAAATATTTTACAAAGAAGCACATTTTGAAAGCATGAAAAACAAAGTGTACTGGGGACATAAAGAGCCCTGCTTCATTTCTCTAGACAAAAGGCAAGCAAAGCACATGCACCCATACTGTAACCAATGCCCCCCATCACCCCCAGTTCTCTTGTTTTGGGAAACTGAACAGCAGCTGCACAAAGGGAAAGTTTAACCATGAGCATCCAGAGGGAAGAAGAGGCAAGAACCTTTAACATGAATGTCTTCCCAAGCTTGAACAGCAGGCCTGCCTTCAACCCATCCCATCCTGCTAATACTCCACGATATAACATCCGTCAGACAAGCAGACTGAAAGAAGTGATGGGTTGTCACTGTACAAGCACAAGGCTTCTAACATTTATGTAGATAAAAATCAAGTTCAGAGTTGTTAAAAAGGTATTATCTTAAAAACTAAGCTTTTGACCACAAGCTGAATTTAATGTAGATGTAATTTGGCAGTGTAATGTTTATAGTGTTCCTAGAATCTTTGAGATACCTGCAAAATTCCCTTCTTTTCAGCTAAATATCTGCCTAGTGTAAAAAATCCTTCCACAGTAAAACTCAATCTCCTAATATAAAAATATAGCACAAACATGCACAAGTCAAGGTTTCAAAGAAAGAACCTATGATGTACCTGAGCAATACCTGGCTGATCACAATATACACTCATATAAGGATCACTTTGGAAGAAAAAAGGTTAATTAAAGCATGTGCTTGGAATATTAGCTGAAAGGCTGACATACATCAACATTCTATTTCCACCACTTTTCAGTAGAAATCCTATTAACTAAGCCTGCACCATGAGAACATCTACTCCTCAAGTAATTGCCAAGAAAACTGAGACCACTTTACTTCTCCAGGTCTCAGTGTACATTCCAAGCCTCCTTATGCTTAAAGCAAATGACAGTAAAATCCCAAAGTATTCTTATTGTAGAAGTGTTTTCACAGGCTTAGAGGCTGTGATTGTGCATCTTCAAAATGCTCAAGTATATACACGTACAAGGTGCCAAACATCAGTGCCATTCATTAAAAAACCTACACTTTTTTTACTGCTCTATATGCCTCTACCTTTATATAGATCTTAGTTTTAACTAGGTTATATCTAAATTTTGCAATCCTTTCTGCATAGCACTTCTAAAACATGCCCTGTTCCATCCACTCGTACAACTGAAGTTCTTACCCAGACTTTCATTATCTCATGCCGAGCTTATGCTGGTCTTGGCAAAAGCCAGCTTGCCCCACTGAGATCCATTTAGGATCCTTCTGAAAAGATCATTATCTTTTGTCTTGTCACATCTCTTTGTACTCCTTCACTACCTTCACTTTCTAGTGTCTCAAACATAACACACTTACCAGGCTTCTCTTTTAATAGCCAAGAAGGGCCTTTGCACTTTGCTTATCACTGATTTGGTACCAAAGAGCTAACTTCAGCTGCCTCCAAATGGCTAATGATGCACTTGATATCTTTTCAGATAAGCATCAGCATGCTTTCTCACATGGTGCTCATTACGAGGTGCTCCCAAATTTACAAGTCTCCTTTGAATCCCTTTTCAAAAGTCTCCTTTTCCATGTCAGCTACAAAAACTGTGTGTTCAGTAGCTCCAGGGGAATTTTTCTGCCATTAATACATACAATAGCCGTCTGAATTGTAGCATTACCATGTTCTGAGGCAAAGAACTCCACGGGAATATTCCAGAAAAAAATACCTAACTGTGTTTATTTTGGACATCACTTTCCAGTTTCATCTGTTGCCATTAGTCTTTGCATTGGAGTAACAAAAATCACTCCCTGATCACCTTCACCATAACGTTCCCAATTTTACAAACCTCTCCCATCACCTCACCTGGATGTTGCTGGGATCCTCACATCCAAACCGGAGACAATTTGTCTGTTTAACAAAACTCTTCCTGATTTTGCTGCTGATTCTGACTGCAGAGATGACCTTACTTGTGAAGCCAAGGAGACACTTCATTAAGTACTGTAGCAAAAAAGAGGTAAGCTTGTTCCTCCATTAGCAGGACAGGCTTCTGGAAATCTTCTACCTCAAGGCCATAAGATACAGAGTCCAGTATACAAAGAAAGGTGTCAGCACTATTCATTTCTGCTGCCAGGAAAAGAGAGATGCTCCATATGACCTATGGCAGCAGAAGCAGAAGGATGGTGAGGGATACTGAAGACTGTCAAATCCTCCCTCAGCTGCTATGGTTATTCAGTCTCCATGCCTTGTCTTACTACCGTGAAAAAGGAATTAGATTTTCTCTGAAGGGTTGAACTTCACTGAGGATGATGAGGTAGCTGTGAGGAACCAGAAAGCTGCAGGGAAGCCACAGACCTGGTTCCTGTGCACTTCAGTAGCAGCTCTAATACAACTGTTGTTAAGAGCCTAATCTGCCTCCTGGTCCAATTCCTTATTCTGCAAGAGTGGGAAAAAAGAGATCAAATTCCTGCTATAGGCAGCAAAAGGGAATGGCTGTGTAAGGAAGTTCAACACACAAATCTCCTTTAATTCACTAGAAAAGCAACTTCCCCATGACACCCACAGCACAGCAGTTACCTCCTAATAAATTTGTATTTTTAAGTCAGGAAATCCATTTCTGGTACAGATTTGAAGTTGACTGAGACACAAATTAATGAGATTATCTAGTACTGGTTTTCTTTCCTTTGAGCGTGAACCAAAAAGAGCATTGGTAAACACACTGAAAGGTTTTATGGTTTCACTGCTTTATGGTTAAATGATTTTTATACACTTTCCTGAGATGTCTCACATCTGTTTAAAGAACTACTGTGTTTAAAAAAATACTGAGTTGCAGCTATTTCAAAAGCCCTGGCCACACTCAATCACTGTTCCTTTTCAGTTTCCAAAAGAAGTAAGATAACCATTGACAGCATCAGGAAAAATTAAATCCATGTTGCCTCTCCAAGTTAACATTGCACACCCAATAACAATAATCATTTTTTTAAAAATCATAAAACGATTCAAACAATTTTATCTGTGACGTTTCCCTTAATTTCTCTTACTACACCTAACCATTTTTTCATGTTTCTCTTAACAAGCCTTGCATGAGATGACCTAGTTTATTTGCACGCCTCCCAAACTGTGAAGTAGAATGTGTTAACACAAACCAAATGGTCCCAGTCATTCCGAAAGAAGCTTCTCCTCTGCCAGCTACTCACCCTCTGCCATCTCTGTCTACTGCCTTGACACCTTCCAGCCATTTTTCCTCTCAGACCTTTGCTGACATCTCCTTTGTTCCCAAATCTTGCCATCCCAAATGCCTGATACCTCCCCTGCTTTTTTCCTGGGCTGGTGCCACTTTCTTCTCCCTCACAGGCCAAGCCTTCCAACCCCAAGCAGTCGGGTTCCACCTTTTAACTGTCTGCTCCTCACCTCTGAGGTTACCGAACACCGCCATGTGGGAATCAGTAGCTCAAGCTCCTGTGAGGCCAAGCGCTGCTTATCAAGCACACAGCAGCTGGCTCTGCCTGCTGTTTAAATGAATGCAGTCTGCTTCCCAGCCGTGCCATCAGCCAGTGAGTGCAGCCCAGCAGACACCATTGGTTAACACCATCAGTTTACACCACCACTTCCCATCACACGCCTGTAGAGAGTGATTGAATGCCCTGGACATGGGAGAAAGCTCAGCTTGAATTTAACACCAAAACACAGAGATCAATGTGTCACATGCCCCACTGCTAAACAAGAGAGTGAAAGCTTCACATTCTGATCTAGTGAAGGTGTCAGTGCTATCCCTGGTGTGTGGTATTACTCAGGTTACTATTTTCATCTTCCCTAAAGCATATCTGTGGTAAGGTAACAGCCCCAAAATTGCATAATATAACATGGGGGGGGGGGGAAGGGTGTCAGAAAAGAAACAAAGTAACAGCAGTGAGGAAAAGGCCTTTAAAAATTCTGTACTGTTGTGGCTTTGTTCTGCTATTCACAAAAAACCCCATAATATTAAACAACCTTGCAGTAATCTGCCTTAAGCAGGCTATTTTTGAGTTTCCTCTAATTTAATGACTACTCATTTCCTTGCTCCAGAAGCATTCCTTTAAGTGCCACAGGACAGATAAGAGCAAACAAGCACCTGTGGTAGTTAGGAGGAGAATATGCAGTGAACACACACCCATTAACTCCACACCTAAAGGACAGATTGAGGATTGCCAACAGGGGATCCAGTGAGCAAATCATACAGAGATCTAAGAGTCTGCTATTCACACAAAATAACTCTCATTTCTTTAAAATTACCTTAACTGCACACTCTTATGACACAAGTTCACATCCAGAAAACATCATGGGGTTTGTTTCCTTATTAAGCAAACTTTCTCTCACCCTCAAGTTTAATGGAAGCTGTTTCAGCCATTGTGTGAAGTTTCAGAGAACACCAGCTAAATCCTCAGGAGCCTGGAGGCTTAGAGCCTGGGACCATGGACTACCACCATACTAAGAACACAAAAGGAACCGTTGTGGTTGTAAAATACACCTCACCTAGCACCCTCATGAGTAAATCATCAAAACCACAGCAATAGATTGGTCCACCACAGAAGGACTGCAAGGACAAACTTAACAGGCTTTTTTCTTTTATGTCTGAAGACCAAACAGCTTGACATGGATACTAGAGAAATACAATGTCTTATTCTACTACCAGCTACCAGAAATGGTTTCTCCTCACATTTCTAGCTGCATTAATTTGAAATTCTTACAATGATAAATACTTTTCCTTGTATTGCAAGTTGTGGGGTTTTTTGCCACAAACATGAGCCTTTTCCCATTTTCTCTAGACTGCACTGAGGACTCCACCTGAACCAGGTCAAAGGCTCTTTCAGCTGAACATGAAACACCACAGCAAACTGCCACACAAGTCAAAGGGAGGAGGTGGTACAAAATTACGCTGCCAGATTGAATTTGCACAGAAAAAGCCCAAAAGGAGCAACTGTGATCTGGCATATGCCAGGTTTGATCAGGCACTACCTCTCCTCCAAAGGAACATATCAGTCATGTCACACTGTGGCTGATTTCCTGGAAATAAGACACTTAAAATGCACGCTGGCAACTCATTCACTCACATGAACATGGAGCCCTGGCCCAAGTCTAGTTTTGTTTGGGTTTTTAGGTAGTTTAGGTAACTAGTTTAGTCACACCAGACTAAAACTGGGGCAGAGAATGCAGATGGGATTGTTGCTTTCCATTTGGCCACGTACCAAGGGCAAGTGTTGCAGGAAGCTTGAACTGTAGCGTAGAGATTTGAGGCTCTTAAATACCTACCGTCTGAAACTATACAGCTGTCTGCAGTTGTTGCTCAGGATAACTAGGAAAAAAAAATAACAAAATCTCCTAGTGCCACTCAAAGCTTATCATTTCCAGGAACAGTGCCACTTAATAATATTCAACAGAAAGTCACTGCTGACCAGGAACACATCCTGACTCATATCCAACTACACGCTGCTGCACAAAACAGCCCAGAACAGAAAGTCACAAGCAAGGAAATCTCATTTAATCCTCTCCACACAAACACAACACTTCACGTGCTGGACAGAACAACTCAAAGATTCAGAGTCTCTCTCAGTTACTACACTTCTCCATCCACTATCCTTTTCTTAATTCATTAGGTAAACTGACACCACCTCCCCCAAGCTATAAATGAAAATTATAATTAAAAAGCTGATGATACAGGAGGAGAAATCTGGTTAAATCAGTATTGAATTGTTGTGTTCTTGTCCATTTCATTCTGAATTTTGCACAAGTAACTGCGATCACTCAGCATGGCCTCCTGAAATTTTGCTTTCACTAACATGATAAAAAAAAAAATGCATTTCCTAAATGAACTAATAAAGGAACATTTTAATGAACAGGAGCCCAAATTGCTGTGGCAGATAACCGAGTTAATACAAGATCACATTGCAGGCTCTGAATCTGCACTGACTTCCATGCAGCTTGTTCCCCACTTCATAGAGGAAGACAACCAAAAGCCCAGAAGTATAACTCTGGTCACACATTCTCTGAAGGATCGCAGCTCTAATGTGCCTAAGTCTGAAACTAGACATATAAATGAAAAATACTCTATAACGAACATATCTATCAAATACAAAGCACCAGAAATTCCCTCTCACAAACACACTTATTTTAATCTCCAGTAAATTGAAGCATGATATCACAACCATCAATACTACCAGTTAACTGGTTGCAGGCTGCTGTTGAATAATGCGACACTGAAGCTCCTAAACATGAGTACGCTTTTTGCCTTAAAATTCGACTATTTTGTCCAGCTCAACAAGGATGAGGACAACAATAAAGCCTCCAAAACATCAAACAAAAACTGCCACCCCAACTTACTGTCTCCAGAACATACTCCAGAAAGACCCCTCTACTAGAGTAACTTTGTCTTACAGATTGTCTAAAACTCTGACAAATGGGCAATCAATCTTACACGCTGGCTCTCAAGACGGGGAAGATCACTCTTTAAAAATCCATGCCGAACACTGAAGCTCCAGTGTATCCTCTATGCCCACATTACCCTATGTCATCTAGAAATTAAGGAGGTGAATTAATTTAGGCAAATATTCCCATAGATCTCAACAGTTTTCAATGAAACCATTGATTGTTCTTCTCAGCTGAGTCCACTATGAGCAAACACATGCTGACAACTTTCCCTTCCCACTTTGAAGCCTGTGCACAGCATGTTACTTAAATAGTCATCCTGGACCAATCATTCTCAACTAAAAAATAATTGAAACTGGCTATTAAACAGACACACCCACTGCAAACCAAAAGGACAGAAAGTAATTTCCTTCAATTGTAGTATAGAGATAGGCATAAATAAGAAAACACTCAAATACAGTTTAGTTTAATGGAAGTAAAATGTTTCACATATCCTCCAGCAATAACCCCCAAAAGATCAATCTTCACAGCCTTTACTTCAATAGTTTCTCACTCCAGTGCTGTTCCCAAATTCAATTCAATCCTTCCCATGAGCTGTGTTCTCTTCAATGGTACCTACCTCCTCCATGCTTAAAACACACATTAATTTGTAATTCTGTTAATTTGAGCCTGACCTGCTCACAAAGCATAAGAAACTGTCTCTTAGCAGATCTGTCCACAAGCCACCCACACCATTACAAGATTTTCTCCCAGTAAAGGCTGGGCTCAAAGCCAATCACGTTGTCAGTGTGATCATAGACACAGAGGAAGTCAATACAAGATGGAACTTCTATGAAGTACGTCTAACCACCACAAGTGACAAATGAACACAGAAGTCCTTTCTCCTCTGGGAGTCACTTATTATCATAAGAAATGAAGTCTGATTTTAAAAGATCATTTGTTGTGGGTCAGAGTCAGATTTACACTTCGAAACACCTAAGATGATTATTATCAGTTGAGGACAAGACACTATTTTGAGCTTCAGAAAACACTGTCATGCAAGGAAACTGCACCTGAAGATACTAGAGAAAGGCACAGATCTGGCTGTAGTTTAATGTCTCGCCTATGATAAGGGTCCTAAAGAGCCTTCCTTACTCCTCTGTGCATCAAAATCCAAGAAAGAGTTCATTCCATAACTCAAACTCCACCTCAACACTGATTTTGGCTTGTTCCTCGTTGACCACGGGGAATCAGCCTTGCCAAACAGCGAAGAGGAGTCAATCAGCTTTCCGACCCCAGCAAGAGTTACAGATTTAAACCATCTGAGACCGTAAATCTAGGCAGCAATGAGAATAGTATTCTCTTTTCTAGGTATTTCTAAAATCCTTGTGATGAAATTAACAGAAAGACAATCTGGGTCATGTTTCCAATGTAAAGGGTCACTCCAGTTGCCGCTAAATTTCATTCTGAACAGAGGGAAAGCAGGACACAGGCAAATGCTGCTGAAAAACATCATTAGAAGGACTCCACTTAGGAACACTGATGAGAGTCCAGGCATTTTAATTACATCACTCTTATATTTCCATACTATTTAAATAATTATTTGCATATAATTTATTTCAATTATTTGTATGCATATCATAGGAGTTGGGACACTTGATTAAAAAGTAAAATAAGTAGTATTTAACACAAAGCGATTTTATAGGAACCTTGCAATGAATTAATTATAAGCCAATATAACAAGCCACAAAATAAAAATTACCCCACAATTAATGAAGTACCTCAGTCTTCCCATGGCATCCCCGTTCCAGTAATCATACTGGTTCATTCCATGCTAGAATCATTTCCACCATTCAAATTAAACAGAATGCAACTATTTCAGTTCCACACACCAACCAGTATCTGCGGCCACAGAACATCAAAGCAGACACACAGCCTGCAGTCAAAAAGTCACTGGTTTCTGGTATGCTTGGACAGCATCCAAAATGTTACAATTTTTCTACCTCAAAATACACATTGTAAAAATGTATCTTTTAGGACAAAAAAAAAAAGTTCAAGCTAGAATGGTTCAGAGATCAAAAAAACTATTACCCTGCTCCTTCTCCTTGAGTTGTTCACAGTAGGTATTTATTATGATATTTCTAATAATAACCTTAAAACAAAAAAACAAATAGTTGGGCCAAATGTAGAAATTGGTGGGTGCTCTACAGAGACAGTGGTTTGGTGCTAGACTTGGATAAAGATGAAGGGGTTGAGGGAGCTAGTTGTTAAACTGGAAATGGATGAAGGATGGGTTTTTATTGAGGAAAACCAACAAAAGAGAGGGAAGGGACAGGTGTTGAGTTAACTTTACTACCATCAAAACTGATTCTGCTCAGGCAGTAAGGAGGAGTTTGAATGGAAAAGAGCATTATTTTATGTTGTTTTGTTTTCTAAACAAGCAAAAAACCCTTGAATACAAATTCATGAGATGAGAGATTAGTGGTGGTCAACAGAGTAAACTTGCACATTTCAAGAGATAAACACAGCAGATAAATATGTGGTGGTATAAAGTGAGGGCAAGACTTGTGAAACCAGAAGTGAAAAAGAGTTAGGTGTATCTTAGGGTAAAACAAAACAAAGCAAAATGAAGTAGTAATAAAAAATAAGAATGCTATAAAACCAGTCTGAAGTATGCCTGATACAATTTCAAGTTTCTCTGAATTTCAGTCATTTCTGATATCAAAAAGATAAATAGTGGCATCTATTTCTGGAACTGCACTGTGTGGCACTTGCACCTTCTATTTCTCTCTTGCTCCATTTGGTAAAACCAGAGATGCTGCAAGAACATGTACCCAGTCACACAGGGGACACCATCACCTTGGTTAGGCCACCAGTGACCAATTTTGAGAGGAGAAATTTCTGTCTATATTTTCCAGTAAAGTAGATTCATAACATTCTTCCATATATTGGGATTTTATTTGCTCATGTTTAAAAGCTTGACAGCATAGACAGGTAATAAATTACTCTTTTACTTCTGGATTTAAATCTAGACTATGACTCAGTTCCTTAGTAGCTTAGAACTGCACTACAAAAAAAGGGTATTTTTTTTTTTCTTTTGAGAACTTCATTGAGATGCATTCCCTGTTTAAAAAAAAAGCAAACAAATCCCACCAAACTCCCCAACTCCCACCGTATCATATTTGGTCTTTCAAGATCAAATCCTGCAGGTACGTAAGGAGGAGACATAAAAACCTTCTACAATGTGGGAATCCCCCAACACTGCCTGAAGACCACAGCAAGCTCTGCACTGTTTGGACACTGCTTGCTCTGCAGATGCAGCTCTTGCTGCTGCGAGTCCAATGTACATGCACCCCCTAAAGGACAAGTGTAATTAGTGGCCTGGTGCAACAATTTCAGTAGTCAAGTTTATTCTGTCATGCCCTTTCAACAAGCATAAGTAGATAAAAATCCTAAAACAATGCATATTATTACACACCTACCTCCTTGTGAAAATATAGTGAAAAAAACTTTCCTATCGTTTCATTTCCACCACTCATTTCATTTGCCCTGCTTCTACCCATGAATCTACTACTTTCCTTCCTAGCTGCAGGATTTATTAACTTGAATAAAAGCAATTTCAGTATTTCTACTAAAGCACTACTCAGCAGATGTCTAGCATCTATATTTATACAACTCTAGAACCGGTAATAAACATGATTTTTGTATTGCCACACTACATTTTTAACGAGGTATCATTCCTTGTCTCTGCTTACCAAGAACTATGTTGACCACGAGTGAGTCCTTATCCCGTATTATTACACCACATAGCAAGAGTTTGGAAGGCTGGATGGAAACTTCTTGTTATAGATGAAGAACACTAAGGACTGGCAATGCTCTCCCTGCGCCTGTGGACAGCAGGACTACTCACACGTATGCAGGAAGGTATTCATAGGGAGGGGAGATGCCTGGGAAGGCATGAGGTGTAAACACTTGGACTTTAGAGCTTATTTCCATCCAGATCCCAACCACAGTGACTTTCACAGAACTGTGCCAAGACATTTGTCAATGACCGAGTGTGTGGTTCCCAGATGATGTCAAGCTGTCCGGGCAGCCAGCCAACTTCCTATGGAAGTGATTTCAATATTGCTGAAGTTCAATCTAATTGCATTTATCATATGATTACTCATGTAAGGAGCCAGCAGCTTGCATAGCTAGCCTGTATTTTTGAATCTAATAAAATAATGTATGTTTTGAAAATACAAAAGAGATAGATTGAGGTAAACAGAACTCATATTTCATGCCTTCCTCTAAAGCCACTTATTCCAGAAAGGAACAGATGTTAGCCAAGACAAATCCTATCCTTGCTCAACTGGAACTTAAACTTAGACAGCCTATGATGCAAATCAGAGTATTTTCTCACCTGCAAATTTACAGTTGTTTCATACCCGTAATTATACTCATAACACCTTGCCCCTTCTACTCATGCTTCACTGCCCCAAGGCTTTTCACAAAACATGTTCATTTTTTCCCTTTGACACTTTTCTCTTAAAACTTTTCTGTGATGTACAAAAAACTCCATCCAACCAACCAAAAAGCCAAGAAAATTTGAAGACAGTTATGCTACATGTTACTAAAATGACCATTCCCTTCCTGGACAATGTAACATCAGTGATTCCATGCACATTTTGACCTCTCTCTACCAATTCACCCACTGCCTCATTTTTTTCCTGAGGTTATAACTGCACATGACCAAGCACAACCAAGCCCTGCTGTGTGACCACCCACACTGACAGATCCCTATTCCACAGGCAACAAGCAGTGCCGTGTCAGGCAGCAGGATTCCACAAGGCACTTATGTTCATACACCAGATGATAGTTAACAAACAGAAAAAGGAAGCTAGTCAGGTTACCACCATGTTGAAGTAGGGCACCGAACGTAATGTGTTCACATCCTCAGTGCTCAGAGCATTCACGAATTAATATGCTCTGGGTTATGCTTTGAATGAGAAGAGAAAGAAACAGAACTAAGGCAACTTTTCCCCTCCCTCTACACTCTTTCAGCCCCGGTCTCCTTGCCCAGTCCTCAAAAAGGAAATATGAATTTGCAACACCTCAGTTCAGATTTCAGATTCTGGCAGAGTGTTTGCAAGGTCTTTGCTGTCCTTTCTGATCATTCCTCTCTCCTAAGTAACAGCTCAGAAGTCCAGCGACAAACAACAACAGGAGAAGGACAGAAAAGGTTCTGTCCTTCAGTGCTGCCTTCAGGATTCACCATATGTCCAAAGGACTACACTAACCATTATCAGATTCCCTTTCTGGTCACTGCAATCTCACAACTTTTCCATTGAAATCTCCAATTTGTTTCCATAAATCAAATTTGGATCTTTCTCTAAATATGTAAGTAGAGCAGACAGAAAATAAAGAAAATAATGAAATAAATTCTAAAAATAAAAATAAAGAATCTTTGCTCTGTGGTATTATTTGCACAGGACATATTTGCAGCAGTGTCAATCACTCATCACTATGAAGTATACTGTGCAACAAAGCATTTGAAAGCATTCTGAAATTTTGGAGAAAAATGAATGCGAAGTATCCATCCAGTTAAGCAATATATTAAATAAGAGTTCTTTATTACACCAGTGTTCAAGAATCTTAATCCTTTTATCTTCATTAAAAAATGTTTTCATTTGTTATGTATGTCCCAAATGTTAGATGAACACTAAAATTTTATTTCAAAGTTAGTGACTCACTAGTTTGAGCAGTTTATTGTACTAGAAATGCAAAAATTAAGGTTGCTTATGCCAGACTTGTCTTTTACAGAATGGTCTCACCCAACACAAGAAAAAAAAAAAAAAAAAAACCAAAAAAACCCCCAAAATATCCCCACCCCTGTGTTGAGGTTTAGGGTGAGTCCACTAGGCCAAAACAGATGCTCTCTGTTAACCCCTCTTTCCACCCCAAATAGGGGAAGAGAAGAGGGACACAGGAGAGAGACTTATGGATTGCTGTTGGCCCCCCTCCACTCCCAAACGGGAGGGAAAGGGAATGAGAGAGACTTAGGGATTAGAAAACTAAAACAGCTTTAATGAAGATAGTAATAATAAAATGGAATATATACAAAACCAGTATCGGCAACTACGTCACTACTGAGGCTGTGGAGCAGGCACTGGCAAATTCCCAGACTGGGCTCACTAGTGGACAGGAACTTCATTCAGGAGCTGGATTCAGGAACACACTAATTGGGACTGAAGGCAGAATGGACAGAGTCCTCAGATGCCAGCCATTGAAGAAGAGCAAGCCAAACGGAATGAGAAAGGCAGGAAGAAGGGCAAGGGATGAGACCCTCATGATACCTCAGCTTCATACTGAATATGACATATATGGGATGGAATACCTTGTTGGTCAGTTTAGGGTCACCTGTCCTGGCCGCTCCTCTCTGCAGGTGCAGCCTTTCACTTTCTGCACCCCTCAACGTGGTACGCAAGACTCAGCAGTGACCCTGGTCTGCACACCAATCCTTAGTAGTAACTCCAAACGCAGAGCATTGTCACTGCTAGAAGCAGACACTTTCTGCAAAGAAGATCGG